>JAPFRW010000212.1:0-124233 GCA_030778065.1 Akanthomyces uredinophilus
CCCCCCCCCCCCGGATGAAATGAACGGAGAGAGTTACGAGGGATAAGGCAGCTCATATTTATACCTGGTACGAAAAATGGCACGTAAAGTGTCAAGTGAATATTTGTATTTTCATGCGGCATAAAATGAGAAAATCAAAGTGGGCGCTGGTGTTGCTCACCAAAAACAACCCGGCGTGGTCCGGCAAGCCTGGCGTCATCAGTGACCAGGCAAAGTACACAGCAATGATTGCAGATGAAATCGCAAAGTCTTTTCGAAATGTCGGTCCGTCCTCGTAGAACGCGTCTATCTTGAGTTGACTGACCGGCTCCAACTTATCATGACTGCTGACCTTTTCACTGCGCGGCACAATGTATCTCGTCGCCGATCACGGCATCCATATAATGATTGCCCAGCATCTCATATCCAGGCTACTACTTCGATCGCCCCGCCGCCAATGACAGCGACAAAAAAACCACCAGGGGGAGCTCTTGAAATTCTGCCCGGGCAGAATTTAGATATGGGGCGATGCCGTCGCTTTGGTACTGGCCCTGCCTTGGCACCAGCAAACTATCAACCGCCGCCCCCGTTTCTTTGCCCGAACTAATCCGGCGCCTCGGGGGGTGAAGCCGGGCTCGCCACTTATTCAAAATGCGCAGCTGCCAAAAGTATTCCCGCCCCATCTTCACTCCATGAATGCGTCGCCACTGATGCACGAAACACATAGTCTGCATCACCAACGAGAAAAAAAATGGTGGTGTCTCCCGACCGACTGGAAGCCCTGCGGCAGGTCCTACGCGACGAGATTCTGGACCGATTTGCCGAAGCATTACTGGACTGCTCTTCGCTGCAAGAGTATCAGAAGCCGGTTTTGCGCTTGGAAGCTTTTGTTGAAAATGGCGACAACCAGAGCAACAGTCGCAAGCGGAGCAGAGACCAGGGGTCCCCGGTACTGTCGGTATGTGTTCCTCGGCCTTGACGCATCTGTTGCCTGTCTAGGCGCTGTTTCCGCGAAACACTGTCCTGATTATTTCCTTGTGATTCTGCTTCATCTAGCAAGTTGTCGACTTGTCAAGCATCTTCACCGCAACACCATCTGCTCATCCTTTCGTGCGCACTTCGCCGCCGCTGCCGCCGAGCTCAGCAGTCCGCGAGCATCGGCAAGAACAGGCGGGCAGCGATAGTGTTGATGGCTATGTGTCTGGAACTGTGGCCTCTCACGCCGCTCCGACCTTCTCTGTACCACCTGCCGCTACCCGAGGCACTGCCAAACACGCGGGCGATGGGACTGTTTCTCCCCGGAGGATGCTCGGCGCTCTGCGGCCGGCGCCCGAGCGTGATGTCATTGACACAAATCGCCAGATGGAGATTATCGACAGCTTTCCAAAAAGGGCCAAGACACAGGCAGCCACAGCCTTGACTCTAGAGCAGCCGACCCTGACCAAATTCATCGCCAGCCTGTGGGACCAGCTTCATGGCAGCGCGGTCCTGGAGCCGCAGCTTCTAGAAGGACTCGCGCTGCTGACTTCTGTCTCTAGCGAGAGTACACTGCTGACAGACGGCAATACTCATGGCCCAGCTCGCGCAGTCATTCCAACAATCGCTCGAACCGCCTCTGGCACCACGGCAATTGGTTCCTGCCGAAATGGCGCGGGAGCCCCATTCAACCGCAGTAACATCGTCTGCCGCAAGGTGACACAGGCGAGCCGAACCTGCCGCTCCGTCGAGGTCATTATCCAGGCGCGTTGGGTCGAGGAGTTTGACGAATATGTCGAGTGCTTGGCCACGGATAACCCGACAATGTCGCAGACAAAATGCCGCAAAGCTGCGCTGATGGAGGCGTGTCGCGATTTCCAATGGTCGGAGAAGGATCTCCGAAACAAGATGGCCGTCTGGAGAAGCTACAAGGACGTCAAAGATGCAGCCGGGTGGCCGGCCCTTGTATTTTCGGGCATGGGCCTGTACCGTCTCTGTAAATATCGGATTGGTCTGAATCAAAAGGGGTTGGATACACTCAGACGGTTGCGGCTGCGGCTGGAGGTGGTCGCGGACACTCTGCACCCGCAGTGGCGCCAACTACTGGTCTTTATCGGGCAAGGCACCAGATGCAAATTCACAGGCCATCCCCACGACTGGGTGGTGCAGCTGGACGGATCCGACCCTGTACCCCTCGCGTCCACGTATCGTGAGCCAGGATACTTTTCTGGCTACAAGCACTTGGAGGAATCAGTCGTCGACACGCTGGCGTGGAACGGCGACGATCCGCGGTACGTGCCACCAACCAATGTTGCGGCACCACTGGCCAACTGTCATGCCTGCGGCCAAACACAGTCCGACGACCCCGAGCAAAACCAGTGTTTCTGTTTCCCTTTGCTGTTTGGCTGCGGCCTGCGTCAGCCAGCTTCTGTGCAGGTGTTTCAGACGCGAGACGGGCGGAATAACGGACTAATGGCACTGACGTCGGTGGAGCGAGGTGCTGCGATTGGGGAGTTTGTCGGGCTCATCACAAAAGGCGTCGAGGATCTCGACGTCATGAATGCCTCGACGGGGGTGCGGTCCTATCAGATCTGGCAGGGGAGGCAAGGCAACTACTCGCGCTTCATCAACCACAGCTGCAACCCAAATGCGCAGTTTCAGCACTTTATTTGGCAAAGCACGCAGCGCATCATTTTGGTGAGCAAGGGCATCGAGGCGGGGAGTGAGATTACGGTTGACTACTCGGAAAGTTACTGGTCCGGCCTCAATAAGCGTTGCTTGTGTGATGAAAGCTGTTGCCGGTACAGTTGAGTGTCGTGGAGCTGTTGGTGGACAGTCATCACTGCTACGCCGACGACGTATTAATCTCATGGCAATCATTTATACCAACATATACGTCGGCCAGATACGAGATTACTTTTCATCTTTTGGAATAATTTTCTTGGGCCCTTTAATAATGGGTAAGTTCTTTGTGGCGAGGAACGACGGCCCTCCACCCAATAAACACCCCCGTGATTGTCGGCTTCGATGACGTCTCGGAGGTACGAGAGATACCGTCCATAAACTACCCTGCCTACCTAGGCGACCAGGTGCACTGACGCACCGAGACATTGGATCTTTTTCTCTGTTTTCTTACATCCCAGTCGGTGAGTCACCATGAGCTGCAAACATCACTTTCGGAAGCTTGCGGAGACTTGTCGTTAAGCCGATCCGGCTGCGGAAACGAGACGGGCGGAGTCGATAGTCTGGATAATTGCTTGAAACTGAGCATGAGCTTGTACCGTGAAGGAAACTCGCGGGCCGCCGCTCCGCTGGGTATTTGTGGTTGAATGCCTTGATCATGTAGCTTGCGTGAAGGCTCGGAGTCCGACGCGGAGAAGGCTAGCTTCAAGAGGCATTCGAGCGCGAGCACTACACGACAGATTTGTATAAAAACAGAGCGCAGAACAAGTGATATCTGTTGCCGCTAATTGATCAACTCACTACTCTCGCATTGAATTTTAAAGTTTATCCAACATGCTTGTTCTCATCGCTGGCGCAACCGGCAACATTGGCCTGAAGCTCGTCGACAGCCTCCTCCGCCGTGGCCACTCTGTGCGGGCTCTGGCTCGCAACCCGCAGCGAATCCCGGCCTCGACGCTCGCGCAGCTCGAGAGCGTCGTGCAGTCCACGTCCTACTACGACATTGCCGCGCTGGACCGTGCGTGCGCGGGCGGCGTCGACGCCGTGGTCTGCGCCTACAGCGGGATACCCGAGCTGCAGCTCGAGGGCCAGCTGCTGCTCCTCCGCGCCGCCGAGCGCAATGGCATCCGGCGCTTCCTCGCCGCAAGCTGGAACTACGACTGGACCGCGCTGCAGCTCGGCCAGTCCGAGAGCTACGACCCGTACATAAGCTTCCGGCGCCACGTCGAGATGTCGTCGTCGTCCGTCAAGCCGCTGTACGTCCTGTGCGGCGTGCTGGCCGAGGTCTTCTTCTCCGTGCCGGGCCACGGCGACTTTTCGCCCGGCAACCACGGCGTGTGGGACCCGGAGACCAAGAGCATGGAGGTCTGGGGCTCGGGCGAGGAAAAGTGGCAGTGGACGACCGAAGGGGACGCGGCGGAGTTTGCGGCGGAGATTGTGACGCGGGACGGCGCCGAGGACGGGGGCATGTGGAGGGTCTGCTCGGGGTCGCATTCGCTGACGGAGATTGCGGATACGTACCAGAGGGTACGGGGCAAGAGTGTCGAGCGGAGGACGATGGGATCGGTCGAGGAATTGAGAAAGCAGGCGCATGCGGCGAGGGCACGCGGGTCGCCGAGCAATTTTTGGGACTACATTGGGTACATTTACCAGCTGTATACCTTGGACGGGACGTGGACGCTAAAGACGCTGGACAACGACAAGTTGAGCGTGGTGACGACATCTTTGGAGGACTTTATCCGAAACAATGAGTCGATCTAGACTCAGAGGAGAGTGCTTAACACATGCGTGTAGCGAAGCACGAGCCTGTAGCATTGCAGTTGTGCACATCACAGCATGTAGCGTGGGCTGTAAACTAACACCAAAGCCTGCTATATCGCGTCAAAGAATCTTCCATCGCTTCTTTCTAGAACCGTCAAGCATTGATTTGGTAAATAGCCTCTCGAATTACAACCTCGTCTAACAATCAGTCCACTTCGTGATTCTCTTTTCAGCTTCGTGGAAATGTCTACTGCTTTTCTCGTTCATGACAAAAGAAACAGCCTTGGTGTTAGCGCTACAGTTGTCGAGCAATGCTATGACGCTGTAGCGCTGGGTGTCTAGCAGCACATTGAAGTGCAGCTTGCCCGCAGTGCGCCTCGTTGCCGAGCCATAGCCCCACAAAGTTATGTTTGTCGGGTTTCAAGGAGGCCAGCCCGTCCAAGATAGCGTACATTCGCTTTGACGGCGTTGCGAAGCACTTCCGTGTCTGGAGGTGAGAGGGGCGACGATACTGAAATAGCGCTAGAGTCTCTGCCTTTCAGAACGTCTTGCACCGGCCAAAGCGGATGGTCTTCGCCAGCCTGATTCATAGCCTCGAGGGCATTCTCGACCCAGGTAGACCATGGCACTGGCTCGCACGGGTGGTTCAACTCTGAATTGACCTGCTCCCAAAAGTCGAAAGAACTGAGGCCAAACGTGTTTGCTACATTGACGTATGACGAGACGTCGTCGGTAAGAACCTGAGCCACGGTCTGTGAAGCAACGAATCCTGCGTCGGAGACTGGCACCCAGCTCTCCTCGGTGTCCACGGGAAACAGTCGCAAGCGCGATGCTGTGGAAACAACTCTCCAGATGAAGTCGTCGACGTTCGCGACCCCCTTGTCGGCGGTACCGATTATCATCCCAGGTTTTATCACGGAGAACCGGTCTTGAGAGGACGGCAGCTGCGAAATGAAGCGCCGAACGATGGCTTCTGCGACAAATTTACTTTGTGAGTAGCCATTGCTCCTGCTCAATTGCTCCGCAACAATAGCATTGCCCGGGCTAGTATCCAGGTCAGCTATGGCACCGCCCGATACAAAGACAAACGAGGGCGAGCTGTGGGATAATGATGCAGTCTTGAGAAGCTCAATTGTAGCCTGGACATTGGACGATCGTAGCTTGTCGTAGTCCATATGCCAATTCACAACGGCGCCGTTGTGGATGATTGCGCTGACATTGTCGATGGTCGATGTACCCGACAGCTGACCCCATTGAGAGTCACTCAGACCAAGCTTGGTAAGCTCAAGATCTCCGACCCAAACTTCGATACGTGTTTCGTAATATGCCTTCCACCACCCTGCCGTGATTGCTGCGGCTTTCAGACGCTCCAGGCCCTGAGCAGCAGAGATAGCCCGTACAAGAGTGACCACCCGTTTGACGGTGTGCGAACACAGAAGACAGTGTAGGATCTGTGTGCCGAGAAAGCCGGTTCCGCCCGTGAGAAAAATGACAGGCGACGCCTGAGCTAACTTGGCAGGGTTGAACCATGGCTGCGAAGTTGCTGCTGCCCAGGTCGAAGACAATGTGTCTCCTATTTCTCCCTCCAGGTCAAAGATTGAACCCACTTCAAACTTGTCGTCAATAAAACTAGAAATCTTGGAGATTGTTGTCCTGCGACTGTTGACCAACGACGGCCCCAACCGAGTGCCGAATTCGTTCTGAATCAGCCTCATGAGACTGATGATTCGAATAGAGTCTCCACCAATGTCGTAGAAGTTGTCATCGACGCTTATCATTTCGCTGCGGATTCCCAGTGTCGCTGCCCAGGCTGCCCTTATTCGTCTTTCCGTCTCATTGGAACAGTCACGAAATTCTGACGGTGTAGAGAACGAGGATGCGCCTATTGTCGGGCGACCATCTCGCGATTTGTCTCCTTCTTGTTCATGGTGGAATTTCTGTCGCTGCACTTCCTGCATCTCAATTCTCTTGTCCTTTTCATCCTGGAAATGTTGTATAAAAATGTTCCGAAGTTGACTGCGATCCATCTTCCCAGATGCATTCAGTGGCAGCCGCCCAATAGCGAGGTATATACTGGGCATCATATACGCTGGTAAGCGGTCCCCCAACATGTCTTTTGCTAACGGGGAGATCGAAACGGTGCGGCAGTGGATTTCCGATGAGCTTGTCTCGTCGTCAAAACACAGGAAAGCCGTCAACACGGGTCCCGAACTCCCTCCGTCTGGAGAAATGGCCATCACTACCGCATGATTCAGCTCGGCCACACAGTCGCGAAGGTGGCATTCTATTTCGCCCAACTCCACGCGATGACCTCTAATCTTGAGCTGGGTGTCTTTTCGACCACAGTATATCAGAGACCCCTCCTCGCCGTAACGTACCAAGTCACCCGTCTTGTATAGACGACCCCGTCTACCAGAGTAACCTGCGATGCCTCGTACCAGCCAAGGTGGATCTTCAAGAAAGGCTGCCGATGTTCTTTCCGAGTCATTCAAGTAGCCTCGGGCCAGCACAGATCCTTCCACAAGCAGCTCGCCTATAGCACCGATTGGCACAAGCCTACAGTGATCGAGAGGAGACACCACCCAGCACACTGCACCGACAGCTTTTCCGACGACTGAACTATTCTTGCAATTGCTTTTGACTTCGTGAATTGAACAAAATATGGTGCATTCGGTCGGTCCGTATGCGTTGAAAATTTGAGGAAGATGTCTCCACTTCTTGAAGTCATCATCAGTTGCATTTTCTCCCACAAAGATGATGGTTTTCAGGGAGCGCATGCGGTCTGGCTCTACAAGCCTCGCCACGGACGCCGTTAGTGACACGGTGTTGACATTCATGCTGCTAGCACTCAGCTCGAGGTTATTGAACCGATCAGCGTCGGATGGCACGCAGACACAGCCGCCGTACAAGAGCGTCGTGAATATCTCCATCAGACTTATATCGAAGGTATATGACGTGAATTGAAGTGCCCTCGTGTTCTCGTCGAATCCCATTCTTGATCCATGAGAAATACAGCTGGTGCTGAGAGCTTCATGATTCACAACGACTCCCTTTGGCTCCCCGGTGCTCCCAGACGTGAAGAAGACGTACGCGGCGGAACATTCCAGCCCTTGAGAATCCGCGTTTTTTGCGGAAGTGACCGGTAGCGACAAGCCCTTAAAACTCGCGTCATGCACCGCAAATACAGCCCGACCGGTAGTAGCAAGCGTTGCAGCGTATTTGGCAGAGGTCAGTATTACCTCTGCCCCCAGGCGAGCCAGGATACTCTCTCTTCGACCCGCGGCGTCAGACATGTCCAGCGGAACAAACGCGCCACCAGCCTTGAGTACTGCCAATGTAGCCACTACCGCCCACTTTGACTTTTCGAAGCCTAGCGGAACCATTTTCCCGGGCCCTATACCGAGACTCGTCAGGTAGCCAGCGAGCTTCGCAGATTTGTCCTCCAGCTCTTCATATGTCAACTCTCCATCCCATGCACAGACGGCGGAGAAAGTTCGTCGCCTTGCCAGGTTACCACTAATGATCTCATGGACACAAGCACTTTCCCGGCGAGGGACAATCTCATTCCATGCCCATATCTGGGTCGCATCTTCTGTGCTCTGCGGAGGTATGGAGGACAAGGGCTCCCATGGCGTCGAAATGATATGCACGAGGGCTCTAGAGTATTGGGACAAGAGGCGATCCACCATTTCGGCAGACAACACTTCTGAATCAAACGAGGCGCGCAAATGCACAGAGCCCCCAGAAGGCCTGCACTCAATCGTGAGGGGATAAGTGTGGAAATTGTCTGCGGACTTTCCCTCGACCAGTGTGTACAAGGGGCTTGCAGGAATATCTTCTTCTTCTGCAAATTGCACTATCAAGAGGCTCTGGAACTGGCAAGCGTCCGCAAGCCCGAGTTGACGAATCCGCTGTAACCCAGTTTGCTCGAAGCGGATCATATTTAGGCTTCGCGACTGCACTTCGTCCAAAGCCTGCTGGATAGTCATTGTGGGTATATGACGGACTCGAAAGGGGACGGTCGCAATCGTTGGACCAACCATTTTATCAATGTCTTTCACCTTGGCCATTCGGCCACTGACTACAGTTCCAAAGATGACGTCGCTTTCTCCAGTAAAATTTGACAAGACAATGCCCCAAGCTAATTTGAGCGCCGCCGACAGTGGGACATTTGTCTGCACGTCAGACGAGAGTGAGACGTGACATTCTGAATGTTGGGGGGACTGCAGAAAATAGGAAGCCATCGGTGCCGCTGTGAATACAGAACCAGCAACGTCGGCCAACTCTGCGTTCCAAAAGCGCCTGACCTCGTCGTCTGCGTGTTGTGCGAGGCAGTATTGTATAAAATATTTGTAAGACGGTGCGATTGTCTGTTCGCGCCGATAGTAAGCTGCCGACACTTGCTTCAAAAGCAACCCCAGAGACAAACCATCGTAGAGAGCATGGTGTATAGTTACAACTGCGCTGTATCTGTCCGAGTTTTTGCTCGGCTGTAGAAGTCGGACGTTGAACAAAGGCTTCCCTAGTCCCACAGAGTGCTGGCCAGTCGCGTCAATGGGCCTTCTGTAGCTCTCCTTGCATATGACAGCCTGGACCAAGCTTCCTCCAATGCTGTTGGCACATACAATTCGTGTGCGCAGGATAGGGTTCGCTGTTGCAACGATATCAATCGCATCTTGAAAACGATCTGCGTCCAGATGCTGGGCAAGCTGGAGCGTGAGCTTGAGGACATACGCCCCAGGCTGCTTCATGGTGAGCGCGAACAATCCTTCTTGTAGTGGAGTGCATGGATATACGTCTTCAATGTCGTCTTTGTCTATTTCACATTGTTTTGATATCTCTTGCAGAAGCTCATCGTGGTTGTGTTCGATTGGAAGTAGCGAGAAAGGGGGTGGCGGAGGATGTTGCCCGAGCTCGACTGTTTCGTTGGCCCTCGCCTGAGCAGCGACCTCGGCCATATCACAAAGGCGGGGATGTTCCAGGATATCTGCTGCCGCTAGCTTCAGATCCAGTTCAGTCGCCCGTGTAGACATGATCATGGCCTTGATGGAGTCTCCACCAAGCTGGAAAAAGTTGTCATCCAGTCCCACGTCTTTGGCATTTAGACCAAGTGCATCGGCGACGAGTCGGTGGATTCTGCCCTCTGCCTCAGTAGCTGGAGGTCTCTTGTTAGATGGCCCAGAGTTTTGGTAAATGCAAAGCTCCTGAAAGGAAAGCAGAGAAGCTTGGTCTTTGATGAGTCGCCGATCGGCTTTGCCGTTGTGCGAGAGTGGAAACTGTGCCAGTGGAATCCACAAGGAAGGGATCATAAAGCGAGGTAAGCTTTTTTGTAGTTCTGTCTCTGCTGAAGATACTTTGGATCTAAAAGATTTGCTTGTTTCGGCAAAGAGAGTTGACTCATGCGGCGGATTGGGACTTTGAGCTGGCGGCGTGGCTGCAGTACTGGTTACATCCCAGATGAAAGCGACGAGCATTTTCTGGTCGGCCGAGCCTCGGGGCGTAATGATTCCCACTACGGAATTGGTAGCCGTGGGAAAAGATCGCGCAACATGATGTTCAATCTCCGCGAGCTCCATTCTCTGCCCGTGAATTTTTACCTGATTATCTCTCCGGCCAACGAACTCCAGCGACCCGTCGCCTACGGGGCTGTATCGTAGCATATCTCCGGTTCTGTACAGCCTGCCGACTGATTTGCCGCCTCGTAGGGCCTGCAGCCATTTTGGATAGGGGATAAACGAAGAGGAGTGAAGTTCTTCGTCTCCAAGATAACAACGACCAACTAGGGGGCCCTCAACTAGTAGCTCGCCGACCGCCCCAATAGCAACTAGTTTCTCCGGATTGTTGGGTTCTGTCAGCCAACATAGGCCTGTGACACTCTTCCCGATATTGACTGGATTCGCTGTCGGCTGGCTCACGGTCTGCACTGTGCTATAGATCGAGCATTCAGCAGGACCATACACGTATAGTAGTTTGACGACGCGTGACCAAGTCCGAAAGTCTATTGCTCTAGCGGACTCACCGCCCAGTACCAGAGTCCGAAGATCTGGAACTGCAGATGGACTCAAAGTTCGGGCCACAGAAGGTGTCAAGAAAGCCCAATTTGCCCTGTACGCTCTCATGGAGCTGGCCAAATTGTCTCGGCTATCTGCCTCCCTCGGGACGCATATGCACGCGCCGGTCGCCAGCCCAAACAAGTAGTCCGAGACAGCAACATCGAATGCATGAGATGCAAATTGAAAAATACGAGACTGGTGATTCAGAGCATATACAGGACCAAGATAGGCTACCTGAGTGGCCATGGCTGAGTGGTCGATGACAACTCCTTTGGGAGCTCCTGTCGAGCCCGAGGTATATATGGCGCAGACTGCATTTCCAGGCAGGGTCTCCTTATTCTTGTATACACCATTGAGCGGTGAGAGTCTCTCTTGCACAGTATTGCTTCCGTCCACTTGGATGACTCGCTCACAGCCAAGCTGCGCTGCTAAACCAGCCGTGTCCTGTGCGCAGAGAACCATTGGCGCCTGCGCATTTTTACAAATCCACGTTAGACGCTCAGTTGGGTGAGCAGGGTCTAGAAGTATAAATGCGCCGCCCGCCTTGGCGACTGCTAGAATGGCCACGGCAACCCATTTCGATTTTCTCAAGCAGAGGGGAACAAAAATTTCCTGTCGTAGACCGTGTTCTGTGAGGATCCCTGAAAGCAGTGACGATTGCTCATCGAGTTCTTCATATGTAAGCTGACCGTCCCAGCTATCGATCGCGATTGATTCCGGTTGTGACACAACATGTTCGCGAATCATGTCGTGGATACACTCGGCAACAGTCGGAGAGACCGACTTGTTCCAGGCCTGAATTTGCTGCATATCATCGGTGCTGATGGCATAAATATCAGCCACCAGCAGATCTGGTGATGCAATTACCTGTTTTAAAACGGTTGCAAATACTTGTAGTGTGCGTCTTGCCTGGGCTTGGGGCACTACACAAGCATCGTAAACGGCCTCGAGATGGACCTCCCCATCCGTAGCAGGATTGCACAAAATCGACAGCGCATAAGTATCCCACGTTGGCCGCGCGACAAGACTCTCAGTAGCGTCGAGAAATTGAGAATTGTTTTGAAATGGATTCTGATTCTGCTGGATCACCAACAGACTTTGGAATCTGCATGCTTCGGCTGCGTCGCCACCCAGGCGAGTAATATTCTGCAGCCCGAAATGCTCAAATGGTATTGCTGAAATCACATGTTTTTGCAGTTCTAGAAGCTCTTCTCGTATGGAGACGCCTGATCGCAGTCGAACACGCAAAGGAATTGTTGCAATCGTGGGACCAGCCATCTTGTCGATTCCTGGTACTGGCGAAGCTCTGCCGGAAACTGTCAAGCCAAACACTACATCACTGACGCCGGTGTAACTGGCCACGGTTACAGCCCAAGCTAGCTGGATACAGGTAGCGAGAGTTGTACTGGCTGGTAATGTGTCGCTTTGAGGCAGCCGTATGCTCAGTGTTTCCGATTCAGTAGTTTTGGGGGAATAAGTTTGAGACGGCAGGGCCGGAAACGGCTCGGCACGCATATCCTCCAATTCACCTTTCCAATACTCGGCCGAATTGTGGTTAGCTTGGAGAACATATTTGACGAACTGCCTAAATGTTTGTGGAGCCAAACTGCCTCCATGATACGCGTCACGAACCTGGCCCAGTAATAGAGACATGGACCAAGCATCGTATATGCAGTGATGCATCGTGACGACACAAAACCTTGACGAAGTTTCGACGTTGCAAATCATTGCGACGCGCACTAACGGTGTACCAAGACCCATCAATCTGCTTGCATCGTCTGCTAGATACGCCTTCAAATCCTGGTTGATGTCAAATGTCATCTGGTTGCGTACGATGAGCTGATGCGTTGAACCATCATCAGAGCACCGTACGAGACGAGTGCGCAAAGGAGGATGTGCATCCATCGTTTTCGTCCAAGCTGCCTCCAGCTTGCGAAGATCAACGTCACCTCCAATCTTGTAGACTCGTTGTGATACGTAGGAACCCGGTCGAAGATCGTTGAGCGCGATGAGGCCTTCCTGCATGGGTGTGACCGGGTATATATCCTCGATCTGTGAGCCTGGAATTCCATACTTTTCGGCTGCTGTTGCAAGTATGATATCTTTACGGGTCTCTGTTATCAGGCCAAAAGGAGCACAGTAGTATTTGTCTTGTGTGTGCCTCGGTGCGGAGTGGTAAAGATCTGCTTGGTTCGAGAGTTGCGGATGCGCAAAAACGTCGCTAAAGCTCAGAGACAAGCCCTCTTCGTGCGCGATAGAGACAAGTTTCATCGCCGCGAGTGAATCGCCCCCTAGCCGAAAGAAGTCATCAAGTCTTCCGATGTTCGACTCGGCAGTGTTCAGCACTTGTGACCACAGCGTACGAAGCTTCTGCTCTTGAGATGAACGCGGGGCCTCATGGCTGACATTGTATTCAAGACATGATCCTAGTTCCACAACTGACATGTGAGAAACTATCTCTTTAAGTCTTCTGCGATCGGTTTTGCCGGAAAGATTGAGTGGTATGCGCGAGACTGGAATGACTAGAGCCGGGATCATGTACCGAGGGACCACGTCGTTGAGACGCGATCTGAACTCCCGGAGGTAGACAGGAGCTTGATCCAGGTGTTCTAAGAGAACAGGATTGCTTGTATCTGGAGATGTAAGGCCAAAGCCAAGGAATGCCGTCAATTTTATGTCGTTGGACTGAGGAATGTGGGATAAATCCACAACCACATTGGAAACCGCAGTGTCTGACATCGCTTTCAGACAGCTCTCAATATGGCATACGACCTCGTCCAAGTCAAGTCGCTGTCCATGTAGTTTGACAGAGCTGTCTTTTCTCCCGATATACCGGACGGAGCCGTCGTCGGTAAACTGTGCCAAGTCTCCCGTCTTGTACAGACGCCCGCTGTATCCGGGCTGTAATTTTTGTAGCCAAGACGCATCACGAAGAAAGGCAAGCGCCGTCTTTTCCGGATCGGTATAGCCACGTGCCAGCATAGGTCCTTGAATAATCAATTCGCCGACAGCTCCGATAGGAACCAGTTTATTGTGATCCTCGGGATCGACGAGCCACACTGATCTTCCGATCCTCTGGCCAACATTCTTCCGGTCAGAGCCAGTCTTGGGGCTCTCATTCACGCAGCAGAGACTGACAGTCTCGGATTGACCATATGCAAAGAGAAGGTTCACTTTGCCAGCCCACTTCGTGAAGCTAGTTAGAGACACAGGCTCACTAGTCAGAAGCAATGTCTGTAACCCAGTTGCCATATTTGGATCGAGCAAGGCAGCCACGGAGGGTGTAAGGTTAGCCCAGTTGACCCTATACTCCGTTATGAATGTCTCGAGATGGTTGAGTCTTTGCCATTCGGATGGCATACAAACACAGCCTCCAAACATGAGCGTAAGTAGAACATCCCGGTGAGCTATAAGGAAAGCGAAGCTCGAAAATTGAAGCACCCTAGAATGCGCATCCAGACAGAGTGGCCGCCTCAGAGTTGTGCCCCAACTAACGAACGCCGCATGCTCAACCACGATTCCCTTTGGCTTGCCGGTAGATCCTGACGAAAACACAACGTAAAGTGCGTTGCTTGGCGTGCTGGGGGGTCGTGTTTCTCTTTGCCTCAATCCACATTGGCTTTCGTGAAAGTACTCGGAGCCTGATTCAACAACCAAAACCTGATTGGAGAGACTGCTGGCTATGTGGAGGGAATCCTGGCTAGCCAGCATCATCTTAGTCTCAACTTGGCTGCATATGTCTGTCATGCGGGCAAGGGGCCAGTATGGCTCGATAACAACATACGCGCCCCCAGCTTTAATGACAGCAAGAATGGACACGACAAGCCACTTTGACTTTCCAAAGCATAGAGCAACGAAAGTCTCGGGTATAACACCCAATCGCATTAGGTGCTCTGCGAGATTCGAAGACAATCGGTCCAGTTCGCGGTAGGTGAACTGACCATCCCAGGCGTCAACGGCCAAATTGTCAGCATGATCGGCGACTCGCCGGGCAAACAGATCGTGGACGCGCTTTTCTTCCCATGTGGTTTCAACGTTGTTCCATTCTTTGAAAATACTCATATCTTCGTCGTCGCACATGTCCAGATCACGGATTGGTGTCAAGGGTCGCTCCACCAGGGTAGACAAAATTCGACCCGTGGCAGCTGCCATGCTTCTTGCCTGCAGGGTACCGAGTCTTGCGACTCGGTAGACGAGGTTCATGGTCGATCCATTGACCTCCAACACGGTGTTGACCTGAATATACGTAAGTAAATCCAACATCCGCTCTGTGCTGCCTCGCGACAAATTTGACGGTACTTACGTGGACCAAATCGCGTCGCCCTAGCACTTCAGCAGCTCCCCCAAGACCAACATCGAGTAACAGAACCGTGTCGCACCTACCGAGGGCCAGGTTTTGCAAGCTTGCATCTTCCAGCCCATCAATCTGATGTGTATCGCCGTTTGGACCCTGCTTTAAGTGTTCTATGATCGGAGTGCTTCTGTCAATCGCCATTCGATGCAGCCATTCTTTCACAGGCGACTCATTCGCCGCAGTTTCGCGACGAATACAACCAAAAGAAACGTCGCTTGCGCCCGTGTAGATTCCAACCACTAAACCCCAGGCAAGATGTAATACTTGAATTGTTTCGATTTCATTTCTGTCGCAAACATCTTTTAAAGAAGGATTGCTGACGGCGATGACATTTAGCTCACCGTCACCACCCCCGTTGTTCAATTCTTCCATGCCGGAGGAGCAATAAGACGGAGCCCCTGATTCGGCCATGGTAGATGAAGAACGGAGCGACGATGTCAAGAACAAAAGAACTTGGTTTTCTTGGGTTTTTTTCGGTTCTTCTTTATTGCTCGTGTGAGACGAAAGAGATGATACACGATGATAGGTAGATCGAAAGTCAAAGGTTTGCGGACAATTCACGACATAGAGGGGTGAAGTTTCCAATTAACTCTTTAAGAGACTGCACTTCTCTGTAAACTGTACGGCACGGCGGTAAAAGTGGCTGTATTCGGAGCAAGTGATATGGAGCACAGGCTATGATTAAGAAACTAGATGGCGGACTACCCTAGATACTCCATGCTGTGATTTGTGGCAAACAATACGGGTCGGCACTGCGGCGCAGCAGACAGGCAGAAGTGGGCTTCAACAGAAGATAGTACAATCTGCTAACGTACGAACCCTCGCGTGTCTTGTCATTCTCGTCAATCTCACATGCAACATCGTGGCTAATGTTGTATTTGCAAGGTGTTGTTGCATGACCAATACCGGATTGGCATCTACAGCACCTAGTAGAGTGTGCAGCAAAAAAGCAAGAGGTGCTCTTTTCAATGTACAGCAAGATTCAATTGGCTGCGGAGCATACCGCGCAAAATCAAACTGTGAATACGAGCTTTTTTTTCTGCAGAATTCTTCCCACCATGAAAGTTACCTCGACGGGCATCAGCGCCACGAAAATAGACACTTCATCATATAGCTCGCCCCTCCAAAGGATTGCAACGCAGGGAGGCAGGGGGGCACGGAAGGCTTGAGGCATTTACGAATTGTGGCTGGCTGAACAGTGACCATGCCATCTGGGGTACCATTGCCGTCCACTGGCTAGATGACTAGTTCGCAGGTTGATGTGGCGGTTCATTGTATTTGACAATTTGCGGAGGTAGCCGGGATCAATCTGCCACTGTTCCTTGTAACGGAGCTGACAGGGGTCAAGATCGCCAGTCGAGCATCAGCACAGCCCCGCGGACAGTTTGGCCGACTAGATTGAGGTATCATCGCGGTGTCGCATTGCATACCTGTGGACCTCGAAGCGCATATATTGTTGCAGTATATTGTAGTGCCAAGGTCCTCGCGAGGCAGCCAAGCTTGTCGTTGGTATTTTGGATATTTACCCCCTCCTCTTTTTCTAAGCTACAGGCATCGCTGCGGATTACGATCTTCCTGTCGTAGCAGATGCTGAGATGCATCGCCAAGGGATATCCACAATGAGGGGGACAAACTCACCAGTCGGTGGTCGGGGCAAAGCTATTAAAGGTTCGGTGGGACAAAGAGCGGCAGAATAGTCATCTTGATTACAGCTGCATCGAATATGCCCGATGCAGCTAGTCAACCATCAGTAGCTAGTCAACTAGCGTTACAAGTAGATGGGTAGGCAGGCACTGGCAGGTCTAGATTGTATGTATGCTGTTTATGTAGTAGATACTTACCACCTTTTAGTTTTTAACCCCGCCCTACCAGTAGCCATGAATAGCTTCACCCCGACCACTCGTGAGCCTAGTGCTCCCACAATGCTGGCACGTCACGCCATTCATGCAGCAATGCCGCGTACTTGCTACACAGCAATTACTCGTGTTATGTGCCAGCCAATGAGGCGCGGATCACACTGAGGCCCAGATTCGCGGAGCTGCTGTGAACGAAACGAACCTCAAAGAATAGCAGCGTGCACCTGGTTAACACTAACCGAGTAAATCTCAAGTGTCCGACGGCATTCCACATCACACTGGAACTCGGGACGGTCCACGCACCGGAGCACATCTCGCAGCGCCCACCGAAGCCGGCCCACTCTGTGACAGCAAAAAGGCTTCGCTTCGCTTTGTCATTGCTCCAGATGAGAAACCAGTGACTCTGGATTGTTTATTTCCCTTACCAAAAGCTAGACAAAGACTATTTGCAATGCCCACAAGCATAATGCCTATCTTTGAAAGTAGCATGGCCAGCCAGGGCAACAACCTCGTAAGTGGCGCGTAATTGCCTTTGCTTTGCCACTCCTGGCTCTCTCGCAGATCCACCAGGTTCTCACTCGAAATCCAGACAGACACATCTCCTCAGAGTAGGAAAATGCAAAATGCGACCATTGACGCCAGGGTCGAGTCGGTCTTGCTGTTTGAGAACGCGGAACTTTTACGCTTGGAGCTTCGAGCTCATGACAAGTCTGTGCAAGCCACTGTTAGCATTGGTGCTGTTCCTAAAGAGACATGGGATTTGGCGCAATCTCTGACAGCCGAGTCTCTCATCCGGGTCACAGGCTCTGTAATTGAACAGGCCGAGGGTGATGGTCGCGGCAAGTGCCAGTCTGCCTCGACAGCAATCCGTGTATCGAACATACATGTCATCGCCATGGCACAACCGAACCTACCTAGGCCCTCATGCCACGGAGAAAACGCGCCTATTTCCCGTGCAGATCTCGAGCAGCGACTCGATAATCGCGTCTTAGATGTACGACATGCGGCCTCTGGGGCCATATTCAAGCTCCATTCGGGCATGTGCCAGCTGGTTGTCGAATTTCTCTCTTCCAAAAACTTTCACTGGATTCATACCCCCCGGATCATAAGTGCCACTATCCCAGGCGACAACGAGTACTTTCACCTGCAATATTTTGGAAAAGATGCGTGGCTAGCCCAGAGCTCACAGCACCACAAGCAAATGGCACTTGCCATGGATATGCAGCGTGTGTTTGAGATTGGTCCCGTGTTCCGGGCTGAAGTCAAGTCTAGCAATTCTGCCAGGCATGTTACGGAGGTAGGTCATGCTCGAAACACTCCGTCCGCCTTCTATTTTGGCTCGCTTGTTGTCTGCTTAATTCTATAACTCACATCATACCACAGTTCACCGTCCTCGACATAGCCATGGCATTCCATAACGACTACCATGAAGTAGTTGAACTGGTCGAATCCATGCTGGTATTTGTCTTGAACGAACTTCAGCAACGCAATCATTACAAACAGCTGGTCGAGGCTGTCCAGAAACTGTACCCTCGTGCCCGGCCTTTCCGTGTGGGCCTGGATGAGCATGGCAAGGTCCCTCGCATCACCTTTTTGGAGGCAAAGCGTATTCTGCGTGAGGATCTCGGCCTCGAGTCGGATGACAGCAAGAATTTCACGTGAGTAGCTATCCACCCCTGCGTCTTGTGATGGGCATTTCGCCATGAAACTGCAGATATTGATAAACCGATGTGATAGGGACCAAGAAGAAGCGGCCCTTGGGGTCTACTTCCGGGAGTCTATGAGTACCGACATATTTACCATTGACCAGTATCCCGCACCCTTGCGCCAATTCAACTCGCGAGCCAATCTAGATTCCCCCGGGTTCTCCAACACATGGGATACCATTGTGGGCGGACGTGAGATTTGCTCCGGGAGTCAACGTATCCACGGGTATAGCGAGCTGCGTGAAGCCATGGGCGCGGGTGTGTGTGGCCCACCGCTGGATCCTGAGGACAAGCAGTGGCAACCTTACCTGGCAGCATTCAAAGCCGGCATGCCGCCCCACGGTGGCTGCGGTCTCGGCTTGAATAGACTTCTACAGAGCTTCCTCGGGCTGAGTGATGTCCGCGAGGTGATATTGTTCCCCAGAGACATCAACAGGTTGTGGCCATGAGCCGTTTGAGCATCACATGTGCCTCTTCCTCTTACGCGATTGTAGGCAGAATACCAAAGACAACATTTCTGGCTTCTAGGAACCCTGTTAACCGTTTATTTATCGAAGCCGCTAACAAAATTTCGACGTTGGGCTTTGATTCCCTGTCCTTGCATTGTACCGCGTCATGTGTTTGTTTGTAGCTGCTTTTGAGTTCGGACTTTTCGCGGCCGGAATCCCAAGACAAACCCATGGCACACATGCACTGGGACACGAGCGGAGAAGGAATATGAAAATTTGGCCGGCGGAGGAATCGAAATGTCTATGCCGTTTGTAACCATTTGAGGTAGCTGTCACCCCGAGTGAAATTTGGCAGCTCAGCCACGTTGCAGGGTTCTGCTCTATGATGGGTAGCATCGGGTGAGAAGAGATAGCAGCTGCAGCAGACGTGGTTGCTTCAAGAGGTAGTCATTTGCTATTGCCTGCATATGCATGTGTGGATGCTTGTACCATTTCCCATATATTGACTGCTTCTTGTTGATTCCTACGGGCGGAGCCGTCCAGGACTAACCAGCTTGGCACTGTTCATATCTGATTGGCTTAAACAGTCTGTTCAGATGTCATGCAACGCATCTCCGCACGCCCCTCTCGTTGAGTCGTCCCCGCATTGCCCCTCTCGTACTTGTACGTGCTGATCGCCGAGCTCACTAACTTTTAGTTAGTGGTTTAGACAAAGCTATTGATGGTTGCCGGCGGGGCAAAAAGGGTCCGAATATAATACTCATTTACAGCTAACTACATTGCTCCGTACGTATGCCCTGTAAAACGAATCAACTAGCTAGCTGACTAGCTAGCTAAGTAAGTACTGAGTTGTCGGGTTATTTAGCTTGAAATTAAGTAGTCAGTAACTTGCTCGTGAACTAGTAAGTAATTGAGTTAGTTCTACCTCGGCTTTTCAGGTGTTCTGTACATTTTGTGTAGTTTGGGTCAGTAACATGTACAGATGCAAGAAAAACAAAGAATTGATGCTTCTCTTCTCTTCTCGATTATATAGTGACTCTGTACTTTTCAACATTTATTAGCCGCTACCAAAACCCTTCGCATATTGAATTGATACGCCCTGATCGAAAGTGATGTAAAGCACAACTGAGGTAGCTCACAACTGGCGCTCCTCTGCAGCTTCCTTGAACGGCCGGAGAAGGTAAACCAATCCGTTTCTTAGCTTTCTAGGCCCAGGAGGCGTCACCGCGCGATGCACAGTCGAGTGCAGGCGACCGCCAGATTTAGCCTCCAATTCATCTGCAATATTGACAAGCAGTGCGCCTTCGACGACCGGCACCGCTTGCCAGTCTTTAGTACGCTTTCCCTCCGAGTCGTAGACCGCTATCTGCGCGGTAACCTCTTCATACCACATCATCGTCATGAGGCCGAAATCTGTGTGCCACGGCTGGACAATGGCACCAGGTTCCTGTACCGGGGGTTTGTACACAAGCTTCAGGGCCGTGTCGCTAGCAGCCGTCGGATCGTCACTTAGCTCTGGGAGCTCCACCTGGATGGCGTTACAGAGCTCAGCTAGGATTGTTCGAATCGCATAGTCCAGAGAGTCGAGGGTGCTTGTGATGCGCTCTTCATGGGGTTTGAGGCTAGCGGGTAGCACCCATTGACCTTGCCGATACTCATCCCGAGCTATCTGTTTGTGGCGGTGACAATTTCAGCAAACATGACGAACGGACGCTTTTTCTTTTGAACCAAAGGCTAGGCATACCTCGTAGTATTCAAATGTTTTGGCTGCGTGATATCTGAACCAGATCACGACCAAGTAACAAGTCAGCGGAAATTGTCCATTGTGAGAAAAGCTGTGACTCCCGTACCCTCGCTCCATTCCTTCACGAAGGCTTTGGCTTTTTTCTTCACAATCAATGGGAAGCTCAAAGAATGCATTGCCAGCCCGAATAAGACTCGGTATGCCATCGTAGATGTCTTTCATCCTGGAATTCCCAAGGTCAAGGTGAAACATGCCCACTGATTCACAAGCCTGGACGAGCTTCCGAATTTCTTCGACATCTTTGTTGGCCAAGGCATCGTAGTTGATTACCGCTAGAGATGCCTGTTTATTGTCGGCGGTCATGGTGATCTCGAGGTAGAGAACAGTCGTTCAATGTTCAGAAAGAGTAGAAGACAAGATACGGATGCGGGTGCCTTCTCTCCCTTGCACGCCTAGGGCGGTGAACAAGACGACAGGGAGAATAGATGGCAATAAAAAGACGAGACTAGAATTTTGCTTAGGCTCACTCGGGTAGTGATTATCATTGCCGTATATCTACAGTGCTGCAGCAGTTTGACTTCAGGCACTCTATCCACATGCGAAAAGCCGGCAGGCCAGTGGATCGCTCACTTTTGTAGGAGTGTCCTGAACCATCATTGCGGGAATTTTTGCGAACATGGGTGCGTATCTAGCATTAGTTGCATTATAGCGCTGCGAAGCAGCCAAGTCTTCCAATTGGCGCCCGGGGGTGCCACGTATGCAACGAGATAATCAGCACTCGCATGCTTCAGTACGACGACACACGGTCGGCCCCAAGGCCTTGTCCTGACATAGGTCATGTGCGCTTTGTCCCTCAGTGGCACTGTAATCCCATCATTTTACTTCTGGTTAGCGTGTTGCCGATGCTAGATTTTCTTACCAGGCCCTGCGAACTATGCCGACATCTTCTTGACGAGGTGACCCAATGAGCCGATCCCTTGAAACAGGCAGAAGCTCCGCTACATTGCTCCGAGCTCTTTGTTTACTTTGCTTCAATATCTAAGCAAGCTACTCAATCCGCAGGCGGTACCGGTCTCCCATCATGGCGCTATTTTGGTTCTCTGCAGCCAGCAACATGCCATGCGTCACCAACATGGACTTTTCTACAGCTGCTGGCGGTTTCCTGCCAGTTCTGGCTTCACTTCTGGTAATACTCCTCTTTTTAGAGATTCGAAATCTGCGGCGCACCAAGGCCGAAACGATCATTATATCAGTTGATGGATCTGCTGTTCAAGAGCACAATCAAACCACGAAGAGAGAGCCAGACGTATCGTACCGCAAGTCGACCGAATGGTACAAGGTTTTGTTTTTCCAGCTGCAAAATCTTGAGGATCACCCAGAGGTTCTTGAATCAGCTCATGAAGAGCTCTTAGCCATGTTTTCTCAGGCACTCTCTGTCGCGCTGGCGGGGCCCGAGTACCGCAATGGCAGCAGCATCCTCAGCCTCGAGAATTACAACACCGAAGGGATGCTTCTTTTCCTCAGGGAAGAGCATGAGAAGACCTTGCTAGGGTGGTCCCATTATCTGGAGCGTCGGAAGCAGGGAGGAGGCCCCGAATTGTTTGCGACGGCTGAACAGGCCAAATCCTGGCTGGTTCAGCAGGCTCCCGCAAAATTCGTCGACGGCGCATGGCTTGGCCACGTACACAAAATTACTACGCCATTCCCTCTCCGCAATGTTACAAAACTTGCCTGGCAGGTCTTGTCAGAGGAACTTGGTGACGGTGACCCTGAAAAGCACCATGTCACTCTTTATCGCAAGCTACTGGAGAGCATTGGACGTCCGCTGCCCGACGGCCACAGCGCCGATTTTATACACGCCAGCGAGTGGGAGCGAGACGATAATCATGGCATTTGGGAATCTGCAGTGGGCCAATTGGCCATTTCACTCTTTCCTCATGAGTTTCTTCCTGAAATTCTTGGCTTCAATCTGCATTTTGAGGAGATTCGACTCGACACGATGCAGGTGGCGCATGAGCTTAAGCATTACGGTATCGACCCTTACTACTTTCTCATCCACATTAGCATAGATAATGCCGACTCGGGACATACGGCGATGGCATCCCACGCTGTCGTGCAATATCTGGACGTGGTGCGAGAAACGGATGGTGAAGCAGCTGTCGAGCATGCGTGGAAGCGTATTCAGGTTGGATACGTCTTGTCGCAGACCCTTGGGAGCTTTTCTTGTACCTCAACAATCGATTCGGGACCAGAAAACCTAAAATTGGTGCAAAGTGCAGTCAGCACCCAGGTTCTAAACATTTTCAGAGCCAAGGCTTCGGTATCACGCGGCGTACATTCTCGAAGCAGGGCGTGCATAGGCCCTCGCGCTTTGAACGGATGGCTCGAGGAGCTAACACGGATGGAGGACAATGGCCTAGATCTCTTGACGACCCTCGGTCAGGCAAAGCCGTGGGTGGTAGCTGGGAACAGCAAAAAGAGTCTACTCGTGCGAGAGCTGTTGTGGGGAGGACGCATGTTCGGCGCCTTCACAAAAAACGAGGTCGCAACAGTTTGTCAATGGATCGATGATCTGAAACCTGGAGGCGAGTCGCGCTTGTACTGGGAATTTACGCAGAGAGAGCCAGTAACATCCCAAGATGCCGTGGCAGAGCTCCGGGACCCGGCTTCTCATCACCCGTATGTGCCGACTGTTCATGCGGCCAGCACACTCCATACTTTTGACTCGCGCATGACGATGAAGGCGGATCAGGCGTTCGATCTCAATGGCTGGGGTGCGCTGACCGAGCGCCCACCAATGAACACAATTTCCCGCGCTCGACTCCCAGATACCATCGCACTCTGGTTTGCGCACATCAGCCTTCTGGAGAACACGATAAACACACCTTCTCGAACCGCAGACCCTGTCCATTTGAGTATTTTGCGCCTTTTGCGGGCACAATCGGGCTTTTCTACGGAATCTAACATTGTCGCGGGCATGGACGAGGTGCGCCGCCGTGACTCCTGCACTAGCCTGGTCGACATTGGGCTGGAGCTAGCCCAGAATCTTTCCCAGGGCGCTATGAGTGCCAAGCCTCAGACGCTAAAGCAGGTGTTTCTGCTTGTCGCTGGTCATGGGCAGGGCCGGGAGAGCTCTCAGTTCGCCACTGACATGCTGCAGTGGAGTGCGCGGCCAAGTGCAAATCTGGGTTTTCTGCTGGGCCTTGCACTGGCTTTTGTGGATTTCAAGCGTGCCGTCTCGAGGGCCCACGATCTTCTAGCTCCGAGAACTCGTCTTTTGTTGGAGCATATAGTGACAAGAGAGAAGAAGAGTCTAGACGAGTGTGCTCGGGAGATACAGAGGACAGACGAGGCTCGCTACAGAGATTTGCAGCGAGGAAACTACATGGCAACATGGATCCTGTCAAGCTGTTTACAATGACGGAAGTTTTGACACGCTCTTGACCGTAGAATGCGGCCGAATCTCGACAGTGAAGTGCTTATAGAGAGAACAGCGTCGTGCTCATCAACAGCTATCCGGAAGCATCGATTAATACAGTGCAAGCCTCCTTTAAACGGTCTCGTCTTTCGCGTAGGTGGCTTTCCACGTTGCCTTACATGCCATGCGCAGCGAAAGCATGCATTGAGCAACCGAGCGACGCATTTGCTACGTTTCAATTACATGTCATCTGCAGCCATATCACTTGCATGTGCAGACATATTGTTTGCATATGCAGCCATACTGTTTGCATATACTGTCATGCAGTATACGTAGTCGTGCTGGATACTTATGCAGCCACGTCGTACAGGAGCGAAATCAAGGTGGTACCAAAATTGTCCATCTTTACAGCACATATTAGCAAGCTAAAAATTGCCGAAGCCTAACACTGACGTGCCTATCCAGCCGCAAATACCCTATGTAATATGAAATGTGTGTTTAAATGACATGTTTTGCTGTAGTCCATAAATTCAATTGAACAAAGCTAACCAATAAAATACATGTTTCTCTTGAACCCATCTACAAAGCTGTGTAAGCTGTGTCACTTGATGATGTAGTTGCGTCTTTTGCTCCGCTTCCATAGCCTCTCCGCTCTGAACCGACGGGAAAAAGCAGCGAGAAAGCACCGAGACAACTCAATGCATGGCTTAATCCATCTTGTGGACGGCTCCACATGCTATCGAAACACCTTCTCGCCGGTTCTCGTAGACATGGTTAGACGAGAAGCGGCGAGCAGGTGGTTCAATAGCGTGCGCCTATGCAGGGCGGGGTAAGGAACAGGGGATAAGCTAACTAGCAAACTGGCAGTCAAAATAATAATCATTAGTTACGCGTAATCATCGCTGCGTTATATATTTTCTATACTTGGTATAGTCAATGAACTAGCTAGTTGACTAGTGATATAGTCAAGCCGGTAAGCAGACATGTACGTCGGCAGGTATCCGTATGGATTGCACGTATAGGTACTGTTCATGTAGTAGATACTTGCCTCGTGTTTCTTTTGTCCCACCCTAGCTATCAATGGCCTCACCCCGACCACCGTGAGATTAGTGCTCTAAGGCACTTTCGATGCCAGGAAATTTGGATTTTGTAGATCAACCTCTAGCCCGTGACGAGAGGAAGAAGCAAAATGATTACGAATTGCTGTGTCATCATTGTGAGCAAGACGAATACGGAGTACGGCGCAGCGATTGCGTGAAGCTGCCTCGCCTCAAATCAAGAGCATCAGCGAGGAGAGGAGGCTAGATTGAGAGCCATGTAGACCTAGTAAGAGTCGGAATTGTAAGGAATGATTCGTTACCCTCATTCAAATTTCACAGAAGTATGTGCTGTCGTTGTTTTGGCCTAGAGGACAGGAAAGGTACAGAAGAGTAATATACTTTGTGTTGTTGTAGTTCACAAATTCTTGGTGGAGTAGCTTGACTGCAACATACACTCGCGCTTTGCTCTATTATTCCTGCACAAACTCATCATACCTCCATCGAAAGCTCGGATCATGAAATCAACACGCGAGATAGCACTGGATACCCAGACTTTACCTCTATTCTTGACACCGGATTCCAAAGAAACCACCCTCTCAAATCCGGACATAAATGGAGAGATACCCATGCCACAGAGCGATAACGTGGGATTCATGAACAATGCAGATGGCATGCAGTGCCTCTCAAAGCTGGCTTGGGCCGATAGCAGCGACTCGTCCAATGACTTTCGTTCCGACATTTTCACGAGGCCAACGCTGCCAATGCTGGAGTCTATCGTCCACACGACACTCGGGGATTGCACGGCGGACGAGGACAAAACCACTGTTTCTTTTCAAGAATACGTCGCCAATCTCGTTGGGCATGAGTCTGCATTGCTAGTCATGTCCGGCACCATGGGAAATCAAGTCGCGCTTCGAACCATATTATGCAGTCCGCCTCATGCTATTCTTGCCGACCATCGAGGACATATTGCCACGCTTGAAGGTGGCGGTGCGGCGAGCATCTGCGGAGCCATGATAAAGGCCATTGTTCCCTCCAATGGGCATCATCTCACTCTAGACGACGTCAAAGAGCAGACCATACTGAGGGAGACGGTATTCGACTGCCCAACTCGAGTTATATCCCTAGAAAACCCCCTCTCCGGTACCATCATGCCTTTCGAGGATATGCGAGCCATTTCAGTCTGGGCGCGCGCCCAGCATCCGCCCATCCACATGCACCTCGATGGCGCTCGGCTCTGGGAGGCAGCTGCCGCTGGGGCCTGCAAGCTGAGCGAAGTTGGGGAATGCTTTGACAGCATACAGCTTTGCCTGACAAAGGGTCTCGGAGCACCGCTAGGTAGCGTCATCACGGGGAGCCCAGCATTCATCAAGCGTGCGAAATGGAGCCGTCACCTATTCGGCGGTGGCATCCGCTCCTCGGGCATCATTACCGCGCCAGCGCGCGTGGCCATCAAGGATGTTTTTTTCGGGGGCAAATTGTGCTGGGCGCACGACAAGGCGAGACGCGCGACGGACGTTTGGCTGAGCTTGGGCGGCAAGGTGAGCCTGCCCACCGAGACTAACATGGTCTGGCTGGATCTTCCAGCGTCTGGTGTTGACCGCGATGAGTTTTACGCAGCAGGTCTCAATCTGAAGCTGAAAATCTCCAACAGCTTGTTTGTTGGACGGCTTGTTTTTCATTACCAGATTAGTGATGATGCGCTTGCCAGACTCTGCGAGGTTTTCAGGATTGTTCTCAAGGGTCGAGCGGATCAAGCTACCAACCGGGAGTGAAGCAAAGCATAATTTTATATAGAGATGCGAGCAAGATCGGGACATAGAGCCAGAGTGTCTAAAGATGACAAATTCGTACACGATAGGATTAATAAAGTTCAAAACAGAGATATCTGCATCGTGCTTTTACAAGCTGTTCTGCCAAACTACGCCTGAACTGCTAAATGGGGCTAAGCCATGTATGTACTGAATGTCGGCAGAAAGAGCTCTACCGGTCCACTGCTGAGGATTTGACAGCTGTCTGAGAGGACTTTTGAATCACTGGCTCTAACTAACAGCAGCTACGTCTACGCTGTGCAGACCTTCTGTTCTTCTTGTGCTTGCCCCCCATCGAGGTAGTTCATTGCATCTGTGGCCAGCTCTGCTTTCTTTTTCGGTAGACCTGAGCTGATTGCCACTTTCAATTTTATTCTCACCCTCTACTCTCCGATATTGTACCTCGCATTGGTTTATCATGCCTGTGCCTGCCAGACAGATCAACTTCCTCCGCGGATGGCCAAATCCAGCACTTCTCCCGACGGCGCTCTTGTCCGCTGCGTGTCAGCGTGTTCTCGCCAACGCAGAGGACTACACAAAAATGCAAGAATATGGCTCCTGCCATGGTCTAACTCGACTCAGAAAAGGCCTTTCTTGCTGGCTTGGACATCACTATAATGTCAGCCCGGACCCCGAGCGCATCTGCATCACCGGCGGCGCCAGCCAGAATCTGGTGTGCATTTTGCAGTGCTTCAGTGATGTCAATTATACGAGGGCTGTTTGGGTTGTTGCGCCATGCTATCATCTCGCCTGCGGCATCTTTGAGGACTCGGGCTTTGCAGGCAGACTCCACGCTGTGCCCGAGGATGATGAGGGCGTGGTCCTGCAGTCCTTGGAGCGCAAAATACAAGACTTTGAAAGAGAGGATATGAACAATAGGGATCAAAAGGTAGCGCCCCGTTTTATTGCCATTCAGTCACACTCAATTTTTTTTCTCTTTGGCTAAGAAGTCAATATAGCCCTTCAAGCTTCCGTCGGCGAACCGCAAACTTTACAGGCATCTAATCTACACCGTCCCAACGTGCTCCAATCCTTCCGGCGTCACCATGTCCTTGGCCAGACGGGAGGGCCTTGTCAAGCTTGCACGAAGCTACGACGCTCTGATCATTAGCGACGACGTTTACGACCTTCTGCAGTGGTCGACGGTTACGACGGTGACGTCGCACGACCGACAACCTGAGATGAGGCTCCCACGCCTCTGTGACATTGATCGCGCCCTGGGCCCCTGCGTCGACGACCCTCACGGATTTGGCCACGTCGTCAGCAATGGTACTTTTAGTAAAATCACCGGTCCGAGCCTAAGGACCGGCTGGGCTGAAGCCTCGCCAGCATTCATCACGGGCATCGCCCACGCCGCAGCGACGCGATCGGGCGGCGCGCCCAGTCAGCTGTCCGCGGCAATGCTCGCGGACATTGTAGAGACTGGGCAGCTGCAGAGATTCGTGGATGAGACGGTGCGACCTGCTTTACAACGACGACATAGGTTGATGATGGATGCCATATACAGGCACCTTTCGCCGCTGGGTGTGAAAGCGCGGGCCAGAAGCCTCACAGGTTATGACATTTCTGGCGGGTATTTTGTTTGGCTTGATGTGGGCAGTGAATTTTCGACAAAGTTCATCGCCGACATGCTACGATGTGAGGACGGCATCGTCGTTGGTCATGGGCAAATGTTTGCCGTACATGGGGACGATCAACATCCCGATTTTTCCAAGTGCATTCGCCTCAGTTTCTCTTGGGAAGCAGAGGAAGACATCGCGGATGGTGTCAAGAGAATTGGTCAAGCACTTTTGCGGATGAATCAGAGGACACAATATTATCTTGAGCTAGCATCTAGGTTGGAGAAACAGAGTTAGACCTGTCCACATGGGCAGGTCATGGCAGACAATTTCACCCCGTTTGTTCTTTTTGCTGACACGGCTTGCCTGTCTACTCGTTCAGCGTGGCCAGAAACTTCTCCATCATCTCAAATGATATGTTGCTGCCTCCACACACGACAATCACCACAACGGTATTCTCGTCGAACCCAGTAATCAATCCTGGCAGCTTCCCATTGTAACACAACGCAGGGCACACCGCGCAAGCCAGCTCCACCAGATAGTGCTCCTCGCTGGCGAAGCGATGGCATGCGCGTATGGCCTCGGCGTCTGACAGAACAACTGTCGTGACGTGCTTTTCCAAGCCATACTCGAATGCTCTCTGCGCCACTCTTCTGGCACCCAAGCTGGTGGCCAAGCTGCCGATTCTGGACAGCGTGATGCGTTCCCGCTTTGCCACAGATTGCGCCAGCGAGTCAACCCCGTCAGCCTCCACGGCAATCACTTGAGTAGTGTCCTTCATCTGCAACTCTTCAATCGCCTGCATCAAACCACAGAACATACTTCCTCCTCCAACACTGCATATCACAGCATCGATATTTGGTACGTCTGTTGTGGCCGCGTCATGGCCGTTGCTGGTAGTTGCTGCCGTTGCGAGTGGCGCGGTGTTCACCGGGTAATGGCGCGTCGCCTCGCCGAGCTGTCTGACAGTTTCGTACATTATACCGGCGTTTCCCTGCCAAATCTCCGGTGCATCAAACGGCGGCACGTAGATTGGGGTCTCGTCCGCGGCTGCAGTGCTCGGCATGACGGTTGCTCTCAGATAATCTTCGGCTTCCTGCCATGTGTTGCCATGCTGGATGACCTGCACGGCTCCGGCCTGCTTGAGCTTGGCAACCAAGAATGCCGACGTCGACAACGGGGTCACAATGGTCGCTCGACAGCCGAATAGGTTCGCAGCATAGATACATGCCAGCCCGGCATTGGCGCCCGAGGAGCTGTAGAAGTGGGCTTTGGCCGACGCACCATCTGGCTTTTCGCGGAGAGCCGTCAGCTTGCTGATCATGTAATTGCTGATGCCTCTCGACTTGAAAGAACCGGAGGGCTGCGTGTTTTCCAATTTTAGAAAAACATTGCTAGAAGAGACAGAATGAGTCGTCAGTAGTTAAGATGAAACAGTTCTACAGTGTGTCTGGCATTGCAACATGGTAGCGGCAAAGGCGGAAACACATTGAAAAATGGAATGAGGAGATATTCAGAAGCTCTTACCAGCCAGCAGCTTTGGAGAGATTTGCCGATCGCACCAGAGGCGTTTCAATCCAGGGCTGTTTAATGGCGGTCGTCATGGCGGTGGTGTGTCTTTGTCTTGCACGTTGGAGCGGATGTCCGAAAATGAAGCATTGATCAACGAGAAAAGGACTTCTGGCAAAAAGGCTTTGAAAGAAGCTGAAAAGGCTACAGCGAAGCCATGTGTACGGTTTTCTATTCCGTTACGTATTTGTTCGTCTTTTTTGAGGGGAGCAGGTGCGCTGTCGGCGAATCTACATGCAGACGTGCGCAGTTACGCAGCAAGGTTGGTGCGAGCGTGTCTCTGTGGCACCGCCAGCTTGCTTCCTGTTGCGTTGTTTTCCCCCGCGTTGAATTATAACAATACGAGCCATCTGTCAGAGACCCCACCGTCGAAAACAAACGCTACTGATCCCGCTTGGAAGCTGTACAGCACAACTACATACACCCCTACCCTGATGAGGCATAGCGAGCGAAGAAATTCCTGCCCTTTGATGCCTAAGAAATTGCGGCTAGCTGTCACTGCGGGCCAGCTTGACAGTTTCAACAAAAGCGGCACTGAGGCAGATTTGTTCTAGCCATTAGAAGCCTCGCCAGCAATTAGCAATTTCCACTACTGGCCAATTCACTAGCCGCGGACTCTGTTGATAGTAGCTGTTTATGTTGTAGAGAAACGTTTGGCGACAGTTGACACGTGGCTGGGCACGTGAAACAGAAGCTGCGAAAATACACATATCTTGTCTCAACTCAGCTGTCAGTGTGGGTAGTGTTGCTGGTATCAGTTAGCGGAAGAGGTGTGCCGTCCTGACAATTGTCTCGGCCCCGACCCATGTGGATAGCAAGCTGGCTGCCCGGGGTCCCGGATTGCTTGGTTCATTTATTAGTGAACGTGATCGACACTTGACTAGTTGGTGTATTTAACCCAACACTCATGTGATCGAAGCCGACATCTTGTGACGTGGCTCCATGCTTGACAATTATTACTCGGCTGCCCGAGTCTTGCCCACAGCTTGCTGCTCATCGTAAATCGTAAACACTGGCGTGCCTTCAAGGGGCGAGCCATCGGCGCTTACTGCCACATCTTCCACCTTCAACCTGATCTCGAATCTCTGCCTAGTTGCATCATGAGCAGCAGCGGAATCGATGTCAGCCTCCCGCTGCTGAGCTCAAATGCAGGTTCCGCTACCCCCCCATCAGAAGTGTGCGAAGATATGCAGACCGAGTCCGGCAAGCCGCATTGGACGGCGTACCTGTGGGATACCCTGGACAAGTCACCGGAAGAACGTCGATTTTTATTCAAGATCGATGCCGCCATCCTGACCATGGCGTCGCTGGGGTACTTTATCAAGAATCTGGATCAAATCAACATAAATAATGCTTTTATTTCAGGCATGAAAGAAGACCTGGGTCTCAACGGAAACCAGCTTAATTACATGCAAACTTGCTGGACAGTGGGCTACATTATTGGGCAGATTCCGAGGTAAGTACAAGTCAAGCCTTCTGATTTGCTGTACGGCTGAATGCGTCATTGACGGTAGTATCGGCTTGCAGTAATCTTCTCTTGACGCGAATCCGACCGTCACTGTGGATTCCCTCGTGCGAGGTTACATGGTCCGTCTTGACAATCATCATGGCCAAATGCAGCAACGCTCAGCAAATATACGTGCTCCGCTTCTTTATTGGCCTTGCAGAGAGCACCTTTTATCCGGGGATGCAGTTCATCATTGGATCCTGGTATCGAAAGAGCGAGCTCGGCAAACGATCATGCATATTCCACGCAAGCAGTGCCGTTGGCAGCATGTTCTCCGCCTATCTCATGGCTGCCGTTTACCATCTCGACGGCGCCCACGGGTTCAAGGGCTGGCAATGGCTATTTATTATAAATACCGTCATATCGCTACCCGTTGCGGTTTCTGGCTTTTTTTTCCTCCCTGATGTGCCAGAGAACACGCGGGCCTGGTATTTGACCCCCGGCGACGTCTTGCTGGCCCAGAGACGCATGGACGCTGACGGCCGTGCGAACCGCGCGCCTTTTACCAGAGGCAAGGTGAAAAGAATCTTCTCCAGTTGGCACATCTATCTCTTAACCCTGCTATATATTTTATACAACAATGGCGGTGGAGTGTCGGCGCAGCCGGCATTTGCGATATGGCTCAAGCAACAGGGCTACAGCATACCGCAGGCCAATGTCTATCCTACGTTGACGACGTGCGTCCAACTCGTCACCACGCTGATCTACGCATGGAGCTCGGATACTATTTTAAAAGGCGAGCGATGGCCGCCAATCATATTTTCTGGCATCATGATAATTCTTGTCAACACGAGCCTCGCGATATGGAACATTCCAGTTGCCTGGAAATGGGCGTGCTTTATATTAGCCGGCTGTTCTAGCGGAGTAGGTGGACTACTCTATGCGTGGATGCACGAGATTTGCGCCCGGGACAACGAGGAGCGAGCCCTGGTGGCGGCTTCAATGAACGAGATGGCGTATGTGTTCCAGGCATGGCTCCCGCTGCTGATTTGGCAGCAAGTCGAGGCGCCAGAGTACCCAAAAGGATACCTGGCCTCTATAGGGATTGCGATAGCTATGATGGCCACTACCATGACTATTCGACATCTGCAGCGAACCGAAGTAGCCCCGCGACGATTGAGGTTACCCGAGTAAACCTCATGCTCAGCTTTTCAGGGCCGCCAGTGGTGGTAGTAATTTTGTAGCTGTTTGATAACTAGTCATCATATAAGAACCGGGGAGGGGTTGTGAAGATGAATGGTAATTGGCTACTTTGATCCAGTCGAGTCTCAGTCTAGCTCTTAGTAAACGATCCCAACCGTGGCAGCTTGATTCGAACAACCAGGAGCCCAGAAATGACTGCTGCAATAGCACATGACCCAAATGCCAGCCGTAATGCGGCGTCGTAACTTTGCACTACTTGCCCTAGATACGGCTGCTCCAACTCTGCGATTTCCTGCACTGATTTTCGCGCAAGTATCATAATGTGCTCTCGGCGAGGTCCACGAACGAAAAAGTCGAGATAGTACAAGAGTGAATTTTGAACTATGACGCTGCTGAGCGCGACACCCAAGACAGTGCCCAAGCTGCGCCAAATGGCGAGAGCGCTCATGACGACAGCCTGCTCGTCCCTCGTAGACGCGGCCAAGACTGCTACCGCCGTGGTGGTGTACTGCAGCCCATTTGCCAGGGCGTATGGAGCAAGGGCAAGCAGAAGCATTGTGGCAGATGAGCTCCGCTGCATGCATACGAGGCATGCAATACTGGACGGATAAAGCACCGCGGCGTAGACGAGTGGCCACTTGAGCCTGCGCGTCACGGTGATCAAGACTCCAGTCAAGGCACCTGCTGCAGACGACAAGACGGCAACGAGCATTAGTTGGATGCCGGACGAGGTGGCGCTGACCAAGAGTACGGCTTGAAAATACAGCGGTCTATCTTCACGGCATGGGGATTAGTCTTAGGTGATTGGTGACGCTGTCTGGAGACGCTGTCTGGAGGAATGACGAGGCAAGGGGGACCAAGATGTATGCTTACGCGTTGAAGAGAATGGCATTCGAGATGATGGCGCCCAGAAAGTTGGAGAGGATGAGGTTGGCATGGGGTTTGACGGTTACAAACTTGAGAGGCATGATGGGCTTCGCCGCGCGCGACTCGGTCATTAGAAAAGCCGGAAAGGCTATTGTAAACAGCATCAAGGCAGCCACGACAAATGGATGAGTCCCTTTGCCAACGAAGTCGTTAGTTCAACAATAATCTGTGTCCCTAGGCAGACGCCATCACCGAGGGACAAAATAAATGCACTTACAAGGAAGGATGTTGCCACCCAGATTCAGACCAAGAATGAGCATCGACACAGCCAGGGTAAGCAACAAGGCGCCGATAATATCGAATTCTCTGATTACCTGGCTAAAAGACTCTCTCACCCCAAGCACGCCCAGGCCCTTTGGAATCGTCATTGACGAGACCACCAAGCATGCCAGGAGAGGGGGGATCTGCGTGCCAAATGCCCATCTCCAGCCTATAGTCTCGGCAATGGTGCCGCCAAAGGTAGCCCCCAGTCCGGAGCCGAGGCCAACTACAATGTTGATGTATGATAGGTAGGTGCTTCGGGACCTATTTTACCATTGTCAGTGCTGCGAGACTCATACAGGGGTATTCTTTGTTGGGGGAAGGGTAGGTAGCGTGGGGGTACAGCCTCGATGCGACGAAAACCATTCAAACGAATCCAATCCATGGGCACGGTGAAGTACATACTCTATGGGAATCATGTCGCTCATGATGATGCTTCCCATTAGCATGGTGCCCCCGGCGCCCACTCCGCACACAGCCCTCGCCGCAATGAGGCTCTCTATGCTTGTCGCCAGCGCGCACCACAGCGTGGCGGCGGAAAAGGTGCCCAGCGCGCCGAGAAAGAGCGGCTTCCGGCCGAACGCGTCGGAGAGGCGGCCGAGGAAAGGCTGCGAGACGGTCGACATGAGCATGAATGCCGTCGAGAGCCACGACGCCAGGTGGGCTGCGCCAAAGTGCGACGTGATGACGGGGTGCGAGGACACCATGATGGTGGCGTCGAAGAAGTAGAGAAACTGCGTCGCGAGTATCTGTGTGAACACGACCCAGAACCGCACCGCTGACAGGCCGCCCAGAAATCGAGAGGGCTCGTTGTTCGGTCGATGGTCGACAAGTTGGTGTGTCGGGATGCCGCCGCGTGGCTGCACGAGGGGCGTCGTCTCGCTTGGAGCTGGACTGGCCGGTCGGCTCATTTTGTTCGCTGTCGTTCCAGAAACAAGTTGAAAAACGGGTGAAAGATTCGCGGGCTAGAGACTGGTTGATTTTTCCACATCTTCGACAGCTGCCGTACTGCTTGGAAAGAGAGCCGCCGCTGACAACAAACGAGCACTTGACTCGAACGACAGATATGCATACATATATGCTTCTCACGGTTCGTCGCGCAAGGATGACGGTGACACCGCGTCTTATTAGCAATGTCTCGGTATCGCCAATCAGCGGGCGGAACAGACGGTGCTGAGGCAGCGTCCTGCAAAAATCGCAGATCTTGCCAGCTGGCCCGTTTGCCTATACTCGTCTCCTACCCTCGCAACAGCAGACCATCAGCTCTCTTCGCCAATGATTTGATCTGCTCTCATCGCTATGAAAACATCAAATCTGACGAGGCGAAACTTTGCGTTTCAATTCAAGGTAATTCTCCGACCGGGCTGTGCAGCGCTGGCCTGAACGGAGCTGAAAGTTGATCAGACATTGTCTTGGCTCAGCGCTGTGCTACACCGGAGACCGGGTACTGTATTTACATCATCAACACTACTTGTATCCGTAACTTGGGCGTCATAACTTTTCTTTGGCGAGAAAGATGGAGACTCATGTTAATTTGGCGAGCTGGAGCCCCCGAACCATACATATCATTTCCTTATTTCTGCTTTTTTTGCAAGGTCCCCTTGCAGATGACATGTTCTAGCCCGTGAACAAATTCGGGCGTTCAACCCCCTATGTCCTGTGCAACGCGAGGAATAGCACGGCAACGTCAGCTATTTAGATGTGCTCGCAATTTGAATACTGTTGCTGACGTAGATTGTAGTCTCGAATAATCTCGCGAGCATCTAGCTGATGCTTTTGGCCGATTCGCCATGACCAGAAGGAATCCATTTCCGCAAAACATTCTCGATGTATGCCAGGGGTACACCTGAGCTCAGAGCATCAGGAATCGCATGGTTCATGCGAATGACATATTCGTCTCGAGGCTTTCCAGTCGCCGTCCGCTCATGGCTGATGTACACGAGCACCTCCACCGTCCTGTGTGCCTGAGCAGGATCCGCCGGCATGCCATCAGCCGCTGGCTCCCATAGCTGGGCCTGCAACGTCTCCTTGGTGAAATGGACCGGCACCCGCTCAATGACATCGAGCTCGGCTTCGTCCGCGGGCTGCAATGCGTACGCTAGCCCCCAGACCTCATCACCGTCGGACCCTTGTGCAATGTTGGCACCGCCCTGCGCGGCGATGAACCAGCGATAGCCTGGCAGCCGAGCTATGCCGAGATATTCTGAAGTGTGGCAGCGAGTCTTTACTTGTTGCTTCCACATGTTGCTACCGAAGCCAAAATATATGGCTGTAGTCTTGGAAAGGGGCGATGGGTCAGTCATCTTGGTGAGTTTGGGGCAGGTTCTGCACGCGGATGACGGTGGATTGATTCTGTGAAGCGGTTGAAAGTCCTCCAAACTCTTCCACAGGACGTACTTTATACTTGAGAAGAATGAGGTGAGATTGAGGGGAAATCAGTGATGCGGCTCTGCATACCAGCACATAATATATATATATATATACATGAAGCTTGCGTGGAGATTGTGTAGTGGCTGACCCCGCACCTTTGCTAGCTGTAAACAAACGAAACTCCCGGGGACTACCGTGGCATGATGACCGAGCAAATAGTAATAGAGTAGCTAAAGAAGTAGCGTGTTGTTTATTAATGCCAGTCGGGCAAAGGCGTCGCAGTTTCTCGAACTGTACGTAACAGCTACCTGAGCTTCCAATGTAACTTCCCTACTCGGCATCCGATGGCGCACAGATTTGCGCGTGAGTGAGCTCCGAATCAGCCGGTGCACCAGCAGTTATTTTTCCCTGAGTTGCCTGACTGTCGGCGCTGAGAAACATGGTACAGGGTAGCTTGTGGTTGGCTACTACGCCTGGAGGCAGCAACATAACATGATTCGTATACTGACGCTGAAGAAAAGTAATTGACTAATTAGTATTACCTTCAACGGAGAAGCCTGCATTCTTTCTTGGCCTAATGTTTGATTTCTCATATCTGCGGTGTGGATTATAGAAGCGGAAGTTTGCTATGCTGCAAAAACCGCGTAGAGACTTGCATGCCCTGACAGTGGATTGAGCGAGCAGCGGGAGGTGTCGTGAGGCTGCACTATTACATCGGAAAGATGGGCATAACTCATCGCCCCATTTATAGATCGTTTATTCTTCATCAGCACAGCAGATCTCGTGTTGAAGCGACAGAGGCAAGGGATACGAGAAATAGCGCGGGCGTCCCAGCAACTAGAGGTGCTGGATGGCATCATAGCGGCGGGCCAAGAGGTACTTGTCTGGCGGGCCATTTTTGTTTTGTGACGGGCGCTGTTGTGTGAGACAAGCCAGGTACCTTACCTCCAGGGGCGCGGCGTGCCCGCCCTGACAGTCTGTGTTTATCATGGCAGAGTCTGAAGTGGGGCAGAGCAGTCGTTGTCACAAGCTCAACACCACTGTAGTAACCACTGTAACCAGGCATGACTGAGGTGATGGCAGCAAGTTTTACGTGCCACCACTCAAAGACGCCCTGAATGCCCGAGTTACAGCGGCTTTTAGCACCCCCGCCGCCCGCCGTTGTGCCCTGGCCCGTGGCTGTCCACCCGCCTGACTTGCCTGCAGCCGCCCAGCCTCTGAGAAAAGGAGATGGACGACCCGTCCAAATCCAACCAACCCATCCCGCCATCACCATCTTCCCTTTCTCCCACTTTTTTTTAGCTGCTTTTTCTCAAACCGCCCATTCTCTTCACATTTTCACTTCTCTGTCCGACTCTTGTAATTCTCTTCCTTCTCCTCAGCGCTCTCTAGCTACGACCTCACAATCCCACGACTACCGTCCGACTGGCAAGCAGGCCATCCCGACGACATCTACCACTCCAGGGCCCGAGCCTCGTCCCTGCTTCGACGCCCATTTGACCACCGGCCGAGACAATTGACAGCGCATCGACGTTTCCTTCTGTTTCCCACCGCTACCCGGTCGCTCGTCAACGCCCCTTTCCCACGATCTTGACAAAGTTCGCTCTCTCAATCGCCTGCACGTATTCAATTTACTCTCTCACCATCTTCTCCTGCCTGCTCGCCGCGGCCGCCCACAATGCGCCCTGCAAGCCACATCCCTGGCAGCGCCACGCTGCTCACGACGTTTGCCCTGCTCAACGGCGTCGTCGTGCCCGTCCGCGCCGCCGACTCGGATAGCTCCAGCTCCAGCTCCAGCCCCAGCTCCGCCTCCTCGTCAACCGCCGCCTCCTCCACGCCGTCTTCCTCGTCAGCATCACCGACTTCAGCCAGCGCTACGGCCGCGGCTACCACTGACAGCGGCGGTCTCACCGGTCTCCCGACCCTCACCGGCGTCCAGCCCATACCGACCTACGCCGCGCCGGCGGTCCCCGACACCAAGGACGCGCCCTTTATGCAGTCGTCGAGCGCTCCCGAGGGCACCGTCTTCATCGCCGTCGGCGCCATCCTCGGCGCCTTCTTCCTCGCCGTCCTGATCTGGCGCGCCATTGTCAGCCTGCTGCTGCACCGTTCCGTCGAGCGCGCCTCCAAGGCCCAGTACGTGGCCAACTCGAAAAAGTCGTCGTCCACCGCCGCCTCGTCCGCCTTTCCCGCGCCGCCCGCGCCCTTTTACAAGTACACCGACCAGGAGTCGACGCGCTCCCTCGGCCAGAGCACCCGGCCCCGCGCCAACCGACGCTCGACGCGCGGCCCGGATCTCTCCAACAACCCCAGCCAGTCCAACCTTTTCTTCTCGCCCACGGCGGCCAACAGCGGCGCCGCCGGCAACCGCGGATCCACGTATCTACCCTCGGGCTTCTACGCCGCCGGCTCCGCCGCCACATCGCACCAGCAGGGCCAGTCCATCAGCATGTCCAACCTCAACCCCGTCTCGGGCCAGTACGCCAACGGCTCTCGCAACACCCTCAACGGCTCGCCGCCCGAGTCCCCCATGTTCCACGCCCGCCGCGATGCCAGCACCTCGTCCATTAACCTCGCAACGCCGCTTCAGCCTGGCCAGAGGGCCCCGAGTGCTTATCTCGAGGATCTGCTGGCCGAGGACCCCTCAGCCCTGCCTCCTCAAAACATGACCCCTACGCGTCGATAGAGAGTGCTGGCACAGCAAACATTGCTGCAGTAAACATTGGGACAGCAGACGGAATTTGCACTCATTGAGTCCCTCGCATATATCTCTTGCACTTACACACACCACGACATTCCCTTTCAAAGGCGTTTTTAAAAACTGGTTGGATTCCTGTCCTTTGTCTTTCACGGAGAGTGTGTTGCCCTGTCATTTGCCATCTTTTTTTTTTATTTTCACGTATTCATTCAGCAGCTGATGCGCTAGTATTTACTTGGCTTGGGAATTCGCTTCCTTGGCGAAACAACGGGTTGTAACATAACAATTAGAGCAGTGTGATGAGCGGAACAGATCCGCTCACCGATTAATAATTGAAGCAGCCCACGGGCAACCATATACTCAAGATGTGTCTACATGGTCTGAACATTGCATGCCTCCTCCAACTCCTCCATCTCAACTTAGTACTTGGCAGTCAGCTTGTTTAGTAGCGGCCTCACCACCGCGGGCAGCACATCCGGCGTCTGCTCCAGCCTCACCAGGCCAAACATCCACGTCGGCGTCGTGCACACGAGAAAAAACAGCACCCACGCGTACCCCGCGACGCTCCTCACCGCGCGCGGCAGCGGCCAGGCCCTCGTCAGCGCCTGCACCGCGTCCTCGGCCACGATGCCCAGCGGCTGCATCAGGAAAAACGCCAGCGATGCCGTCTCCGTCGCCGGCAGGCCCCGGAACGAGTCTCCCGCGTGGTGCAGCAGCCCGCTGATGGCAAAGACGAGAAACAGCCGCGTGTACGTGGACAGCACGCCGGGATGCGGGATGGAGAGGACGTCGGAGGCGACCAAGTCGGACAAGGAGGTCAGCGTCTTGCGGAGGCGCTGATGCCAGAATGTGCTGCAACGTCTGGTCAGCATGTTGCAGCAGAGGAGCCGTGGGAGCATAGCCTTGAAATGCAAGAAACGGGGGCAAACTTACCCCCAGAAACCACGGATGGTGTAAAGTGTAGATATTGGCCCAAACAGGTGCGGCCAGAATTCCGGAGTGCTCATACCCAGAGCGACAGATATCACGGCCGGGACGTGAATGAGGATATAAAGAAGACAATACGTAATCAGCCAGAAAAAGGCCGTCGCTCCCACTCTAAAGCCAACGTCCTCGCCAGTCAGCGCCCACAGCCTCCACGCCGTCTCCTTTTCCACCGTGATGAGCCGCGTCTCCGGCTGCGGGCTCAGCGTCAGCCCGTCCACGACGAGATAGCAGAGCACGATGCGCGGCAGCACGTGCGCCACAAACTGCAGCCTCGTCTGCGGTCTGCCCCCGCGGCGGCGGTACACGTTCTTGGCCTCCCACTCCGTGCCCAGACGGCGCGCGTTGCAGCTCAGCGAGAGAGCCTGCCAGAGCTGCCGCGCCAGCCCGACCTGCCTCGTCTCGCCGTCGCCACTCCCACAAGCGGCGAGGGAGGAGAGCTTGGCCGCGTCCAACCGCGAGAGGACAGTGTACTCGACGAGCCCGAGCCAGTGGATGACGAGGACCAGGAGAAGGGTCGCCTGCCGCGTCGGCGTCGGCCCGACGAGGGCCCTGGTGCACTGGAACACGCAGTACGCGGCGGCGGTGAGCGGCGCGAGGCTGAGCGTGCGTGCAAAAATGGCATTCCTGGGGAGGAATAGCAGGACGAGGACAAAGGGCAGATGGTACGCGGCGAGCGACGTAATGGCCAAAATGATGGCGGCCGCAGGGCTGAGCGGTGGTGGTGGGGGAGAAGCCATCGTGGGATTGACTGCCCCCGTTTGGTACAGGGGACGAAAAGAGGCGGGAAAAGGAAGGGAAAACAATGAGGCGAGAGAAAATTGCAGGAAGAGTGGTACGTGAGTTCAAGTGAAGAAAGGAAAACCAAGGAGGCGAGTATCTGAGAAATAACAGCAAAAGAACAATAAGAAAAACAAGGAAGCTGACAATGTTCACGGCGAGTGCTCAGCTCGGGTCAGACTCAAAGAGGACAAGACCGTTGGCTGCGCCACCAACAGCTAGTTCTTAGTCTCAACGGCCAAATTCCAAGATGCGTTGATAGCCTCGTCTCCTACTATGGTCTCTTTGGCGTCGTTGTAATCTCAAGTTACAAAAATGTATTTTGTGTGTATTTACTTTATCAAGCCGGCTGGGGGCCACATTGCCACCACGCCCCAACGCAAAACCCAAATATAAACAGAAGACGCTCTCTATATACGACAACTTTTTGAAGTATTTCCCTATTTTCGTAATCAAAGAGGAAAATCTACGCCTGCTTCTCCGCAATACGCGGCGCAGAGCTCGTGCTGCCATCAATCGTCGCCATTGTACGCGACGCCATCTCAATGTCCCCCAACGAGATGCCGCTGCGGTCACACATGCCGCGGAAGATGCCGTCCGACTTGCGATATAGATTCGCCGGCGTGTCCAGCTCCGCGATTCGGCCCGCGTCCATGACGCAGATCCGATCATACCCGATAATCGTGCGCAGGCGATGCGCAATGCACAGCAGCGTCTTGCCGCGGAAGCCTGCAGCCATGGTGCGCTGAATCTTGTCGTCCGTCTCCATGTCGACGCTCGACGTCGCCTCGTCGCACACGATAATCTGCGCGCCGCGGACGAGCGCGCGCGCGAGAGCCATCAGCTGCCGCTGGCCGAGCGAAAAGTTGAGACCCTCGTCCTCCACGATGCTGTCGAGGTGGATGCGCGACGTGTCCGAGTGGTCGGTGACGGCGCCCTCGGCGCCGACGAGATCGGCCTGGCGGAGCGCAGACCACAGCTCGAGGTCGTCGTGCTCCTGGAAGGGATCGAGGTTGGAGCGCACGGTGCCCTGGAAGAGCGTCGGGTCCTGCGGGATGATGGCGAGACGCTTGCGCAGGTCACCGAGACCAATGGTGGAAATGTCCAGCCCGTCAATGGTGATTTTGCCGCCAGAGATTTCGACGAGACGAAACAGCGTGCTCATGATGGACGACTTGCCCGCGCCGGTTCTGCCGACAACGCCGATGCGCTCGCCGCCCTGGACGTGGATAGACAGACCCTTGAGCACGAGCGGCAGGTTGGGTCGGTATCGCATCTCGACGTTTTCAAACTGAATCTCGCCCTTTTCGGGCCAGGTGGGACGCACATCGATAGTGTGTAGCGGTGCTTCCTCCTCTAGCTCGTGGCCGTAGTAGCGCAGGCGCTCGACGGCGTTCATGCCGTTTTCAACCTCGGCGAGCTGACGAATGGAGAACTGCAGCATCTGCACAATGGAAAGCATATAACTCAAGACCAGACCGCCAGTAGACGGGCTGACGGTAAAACGAGACGTGACAACAAGAATGGCAACAACAAACACGAGGATGTTGCCAATCATGTCTAGTCGTACAGACAGCCAGCGCTGATTGGCAAATGTAAGGTAATAGGCACCGTTCATCTGGTCAATCGACGTGCGCAGATCCTTCATGAAGCGATCGCGGAGGCCATAGGCGCGGATGGACGAGACGCCGCTTAGGCCCTCGCTGAACCGCGCAAACATGCTGGAGCGAAGCACAGATTCGTAGCGCTTGACCTCGCGCGCCGATGACCGGTAATACGTGCCCGCAATCATGTATAGAATGTAGAGCGGCACCAGCGCGGCCGCAAAGTAGTAGTAGTACGCAATGGTGAGGATGAAGACGGCCGTGACGTTGGCGAGCGTGAAAAAGAACATGCGGATGGCATCCGTCAGGTTGTTGTCCATGACGTCGACGTCGCGCGAGAAGCGGTTCGTGATACGGCCCAGCGGTGTCGTATCAAAGAAGGACATGGGCGCGCGGAGCACGCGCGTGACGGCGTCGCGCAGCATGCTCTTGCTGGCCGTGGTACCGAGCACCGTCAGCAGCACGGAAAAGGCAAACATCAAAAACGCTTGACTGAAACCAAGCGCCGCATACACACCAATGTAGACACCATCCGTGTAGCCAAACTTGTCCGAGGTCCACCATGAAAGCCACAGACTGGTGACAATGTTGGCTCCTTGGGAGAGGATGAGCACGAGGGCAAGGAAAGGTAGATTTAGGACGCTGCCAGATGCCCGCAGATAGCCTGTATAGACGGACCAAGGAACAGACTTTTCTGCTCGCTCCTCCTGCTGCATAAGCATGGCCTGCTTCTTATTCTTCTTCTGCTTGGCGCGGTCCTCGGCAGTGGTTTCCACACGCTCCATCTTGTTCTTCTCCTCGACCTCTTCAATGGTCACATCAGGCTTCACCTCTTCCTCCTCTTCCTCCTTGTCGACAGCATTGGTCTCCATCAGCGTGCGAAAGCCCTCCTCATCGCGCATGAGGTTGTCGTAGGTGTCAATGGCGCGAATCTTGCCATTATCCATCCAGATAATGCGGTCGCAGCGGTTCAAAACCCAAAGCTGATGAGTGGCCAAAATACGGCACTTCTGCTTCAGAAGCCCAAGAATGGCGTTGTCAAAGATGTGACGACCAACGTGAGCATCGACAGCACTAAGGGGGTCATCCATCAGGACAATGTCGGCATCAAAGTAGATGGCGCGTGCAATATTGAGTCGCTGCTTCTGACCACCTGAGATGGTAATACCACGCTCGCCGATTTCGGTTTGGTCGCCGTTGGGCAGCATGTCAAGATCGGACTGCAGGGCGCATGCGTCAATGACATCTTTATACCAGGGCTTTTCCAAAGGCTTTCCAAAGGTAATGTTGCTCTGCAGGGAAGTATTTTGAATCCAGGCATACTGTGGACAAAAAGCTCTCGAGGCGCCAAATACCACTTCACCCTCTGTCTTGCGCATGTCGCCCGCCAAGGATGCAAGAAGAGAGCTCTTTCCGCAACCCACAGAGCCGATGACGGCCAAGAGTTCCTTTCGTCCAGCGGTGAAGTTGAGCCCCTGCAGCTTAAACGGCTCTCGCTCCTCGCCGCGAATGGGCTCTTTCGGTCCATCCTCCTCAGTTGGGTTTGTAGAGTTGATCTGCGCCTTGGCCTGCTTGGCAGCAGTGGCAGCAGCTTTTTTCTCCTTGGCGTCCGTGGGCAGTTCTGCCTCCTGCTTCTTGGTGCGCTCCCACGTGAATGATGCATGGTTCATCTCAATGGCGTGTTCACCGTCTGGCTTCATAACAATATCTTCTTCCTGTTCCTCTTCGAGAAGAAACTCCTCTACTCGGGCAATAGATGACGCGGCGTCGATGACCTGTCCAAGAACCATGGGCAACAGATTCAGAGGAATGCGGAGACTGTTGAACAGAGCAAGCGATGAAAAGACTTCTGCCGGCTCGAGACCGTGGTTGGTCAGGCGGTAGGTGATAAAGGACAGCATGGAGGCAAAAACTGGCATGGCCATGCTGACAGAGTTGATTGCATTTCGAGTGGCCAGCAGAATTTGAATGGAGTAGATTTCCTTGGAGCGAATCTCAGCCAGGCGCTCCAAAAAAGCTGTCTCCCAGCCGAAATATTTGACGAAGCGAACAGATTGGATAATTTCCTGCGTCAACGACACGCGTTTGTCGGTAATTTTGTTGATGGTCTTACGGCGAGCGAAGAGACTTTGAATGGCCTTTGTGAGGAGGGGTACGCCAAGGACAAGCAGACCAAAACCAGCCAAAGCGCTATAAGTCAAGTTGACAATGAGAAGGACCAAAGTGACGATACAAGCAATGGGTGCGGTCCAGATAAAATGACCCAGAGCGCAAGCTTGATCAATACGATAAGTATCGACACTCATCAGATTGACAATGCGGCCATTCGCCCAACCAATTTCATTTGGCTGGGCGCCTTTTCCCTTTTTGTTCTTTTTCGATTTTTTCCCGTCGTCGGGCTTCTCAGCATCTGGTTTTTCATTGCCGCCTTCGGCCAGCAGGCCCTCTTTGGAAGTGCCAGCTTTAGCACGGCCAGAGATGACCATTGATTTGTCGTAAATCATGCCAATAAGAACTGCACGGCTCTGACCACCCAGCATCATGCCGCGGTAGATGAAATGACCTATGCAGAGACTGCCGAGGACCTGCATCGCGGTGATTCCGATGGCAAGACCAACTCCTTCTCCGATGTGGGGTGGTTCTGTGTGTTGGACATGGGCATAGTACGCTTTGGTGGCAAATTTGATCAGGTATCGTAGTGTAAAGGGCGCGATGACTTGTAGCATGGTGGAGATGAAGGCGCAAAATCCTCCCAGCCAAAACTCAAACGTAAAGCTGTCGTAGAGGGCCATCGCGAGGGGGCGCTTGGAGCCCTTGGCGACTCTGCGCCTAAAGGCGGCTCTTACTTTGTCAGTGAGGACTTCGGCACCTCGATCGGGATTCACCGCCCAGAGATCACGTTCGTGCAACTGTCTCTTGTACCCAGTCTAGGTAGTCAAACCGTTAGCGCATCCCAGAAGCTCGCCTCTGGGAGGGTGCGTCAACTCACCGTCATGAGGGGCGTCATCCAGTTGAAGAAGAGCTGGCTGAAAAAGCCGGCGCCATATTCTCGGGAGACAATGCGTTCCTGTGGAATCTCTGGGATGCCTCCCCAGCGAAGAGGGTTGAGCTTTTGCTTCCATGTCTTTTTCTCCTGCGGCGGGAGTCCGGTGGCGGTCGTTCCAACGCTCACATCGGTGGCGTTGGTTCGGGTGGGCGTCAGCTCATTGTCGTCGTGAGTTTCAGATAGCCCGTGCGACTTTTCGTTGACAACGCTGTGCGACTCGGCGCTGTCGCTCTTGTCGCTCGGGTGTACGTCTGTCGTGTCGGCAGTAGGTGGCGACTCGTTCTGTTGTGCGACGATGGCGGCGAGCGCATCCGGCGTCTCGAGATCTTTTTCAAGATTTTTTCTCGGGTGGTCGGTCATGGGTACTGGTGGCTTGTGCAGCTGTCTCAGATACGCGGGTGAGCCTGTTTTGTTGCGACACAGTGGACGCGGCTAAAATCCGAGTTCTCACTGCTGAAAGTGGTGATCGGCGCTTTATTCCATGAAGCAGGCGCCGTTCTCTAGGCCAGTGTTACGCCGTGTATCTACTTCTGTAACGACTTTTACCAACGGCTAGGGACTCAAGCTCCTGTCTGTCAACGGGGGCTGAACACAGTAGATGGTCGTTGGAGAAAGACTGAATTGTGATTGTGCTGTGTCCTGCGCGAAGAGAAGGTGCCGGGAAGAGAAGAACTAAAGTAGCGGCTCGCTGAAGAAGGAAATGAAACCCGCCGGTACGGGACCGAAGCAAGCAACTGGTACCCGGGTATACAGTCCGGGCCTAGGCAAAGTCCGTCCGCAGCTTGCCAGCAGTTGCCACGACAAATCCACTCCGCAAAACGGGACTGATATGGCGGTCATTAGTAATGATGGCAAAAGCATGGATGGTTAACGGTGCCGTAAACTGACACTAAAATGCTTGAAATCTAGCGGTAATTGGGCAGCTTCTGGGCGGGTGGCTAGAGCAAAAGACCACTAACGACAAGCCACTGTGCCGGACAGTCTGCGTACAGTACCCTGGGGCAATGTGTTTGGCCCTTGAAGGTCTGCCCCCGCAATATATCTCTTTAATATCGCGGGGGCTGTCTGTTGCAGCGGGCAAAGGATATTCGTGTTGCGGCCAAGACTCTCCGGGCCAGGCGTTGGCCCTTTTGCACACATTTAGGTATGATTTGAACTGTTCTTTTCAGCGGCGACCCACGTAGGATCTCACTAGGCCCCAAGATACTGGAGATTCAGCGACATGGACGCGACATGGCCACATGGATGACGTGCACTACCGCGGGTCGCAGGGTTCGGCAACGAACAATGGCAGGCTCGGACTTGGTTTGTTAAATTTAGGCTGGGGCTCGCTTTCGCTCTCGCACCGACAAGCTTTCTTCACCGCAGAGTATTTCTCTGTATGGATACAGCAGGCGTGAGAGGCGGCAGGGTACGGGATCCGGTCCGGCGCAGTGCAGCCTCGACCCACTTGTGCAGCGGGATCATGACAGGCTGCGCTCAACTTGAGACATGCTTGAACACTTTGCTTTGCTTTTGCTCACGTATCGCACCAAGATGTTGGGTATGCCTGGTGCGATGTGGGATGGCGTGATGGATTTGGCTGGCCGGCGAAGCTGCGAGCATCCACCAGTCATCGAGGACTGGTCGAGGAAGAGCTGAAAGCGAATCTTGGCGAGTTTGGCCTTGACAAGGCTGCACGGAGAGATCTTACTCGGCCGGTCGGGGTTGGGCCAGCGACTTCCAGTGCGCGACCAGCCAGCGGAGGAGTCTCAGGCTGCTTCCGAACGAACTACCTGGTAGTACTTAGTGAGTGCGTCGTCAGCACCGGTTTCTAGCCTGGAAGCTGTCCCTATGCTTACTTAGCAAGCACCCTGTAAATCTCCTGTGGCCACCTCGAGCATGATCCGAAGGAGCCGGGACAGATCTTTTAATTTGCTTCCACTCGCTTGAGGCCTCGTAGAGAGAGATGCGAGGGCCGGAATGCCGGTGGAGTTTTAGACAGGTCTGTTTGACAGCGACCTGCTTAGCAAAGCACGGAGCTTACAGTCGCCGCTCACCGATGCCCCATCTTGGCGGTGGACGATTTTTTGCCGCAGCTGGCAGAGCTTTTTCAGGCAGCTGTACGGACCGGCCAGCAAACACGGCCGTACGAGATTTCCCAGCAATCGCAAGGACATTTCCATCACCATCATGGCTACCGCAGAGGTCCCGAGCCTTGCGATTCCAGGCAGTGTGCTTGGTCCCGTAACAAAATACGCCCCCGGCGCGGGAACGCACACCTTTGAAGGCAACGTGGTGGCCTCGTTGATGGGCAATGTGACGGTCACGCCTCCAGCCAAGGCGCCCGGCCCCGCGAAGCGACTGAACAAAATCACGGCACCTACATCGGATGAGCTATCGACGATTACTGTTGCGCGCCACGGCCGCAAGCGCGAGATTCTTCCCGACGTCAACAATATTGTGCTGGCTCGTGTGGTGCGCTTGATGCCCAAGCAAGCAATTGTCGTGATCCAGCAGGTCGCCGACACTGTGCTGCAGACGGAATGGCAGGGCGTGATCCGTGTGCAGGATGTGCGTGCCACGGAAAAGGACAAGGTCAAAATCTACGAGTCTTTCAAGCCTGGCGATATTGTCCGGGCCCAGGTGGTAAGTGGTTGCGACCGATCGATAAAAGGGAGCGAAACAAGGGCCTTGCTGACGAAGATCATGTGTAGATTTCGTTGGGAGACCAAGCCAATTATTACCTGTCGACGGCATCGAACGAGCTAGGCGTCATCATGGCGACCAGCGAGGCCGGTAACGACATGGTGCCAGTAAGCTGGAAGGATTTTAAGGATCCTGAGACAGGCGCAAGCGAGCTGCGCAAGGTTGCCAAACCGAGTTGAAGAGCCAATATATGAGTTGGATCTGCAGGCAGAGAGACAGCCCGACGTCGTCTACAATGCATTGATACGAGGACTTCAAGGGCGGACTTTTGCCCAGGCAGGGCAGCAAACCACGACACGGAGCTACAGGTCATCCGAAAAAAATCATTGCCCGGCGCCATTCCACTGAACCTTGCGCGAGCGCAAAGCTGCGGAGGAAATAACTTGATCGCGAGAATGTTCCTTTTCTATCCCAAGGGAGATTTTTCTACGCGGTTGAGCAATTAGACTGGACAAAACTGCACAGACTCCGTCATGGTGTGGTGTCGCAGGGCGCGCACGCACCCTGGGCACTGTGACGTCCTCCAAACGGGCGGGCCTTGCCGCTCGCAGGGAAGATCTGATGACGCCGGAGTTGTCAGAAGCGCTCCCTTGATGACGTCCAAGGAAGACAGAGAAAAAAAAAACGTCCCAAAATAAATACATGAAGCCTTTTCCCAACGATAGTTTGAAAAATTTGTGAACTGCTCAGCTGGAGGGACTATTGTTAGATCTTAAAGCTTGGCAAGGTTGGCACCATGTCATGGCACTCCTAGCCTCCCCCTGCATTCTTGGGTGGGGAGGGAAGTATTTCGGGGATCGAGCGCTGAAGAGTTCGCTGTGGGCAGCAGTCGGCAGGCGTCACCCCCCTGTACGGTACCTGTCACCTGTCTGTGGCAGATTTCAATGGCGGGGTCGCATTCCTGCGGATGCGGCAGGGGACGGATCACAGTGTCTCAACTGCCTGAAAAAAAAAAAGAAACGGAAAATAATGAAACTTTTCAGCTGACGGCCCAAGTTAGTCGACACGGGCAAGCTTCATAATAAAAGGTCCATCCATCGTCCACCGAGAGCCCTATTAAGCGACGCCGCACCTGTCACCATCTATCTCCAGGAACACTCTTTGGCGACTCCAAAATATTGACGGCTACCCGACGCCACAGCGGATATCTCATCTGACCGTCCGCTCCGTTCCCCTAAGACGTCCCCTTCACCATCGTTTGCTGTCGTGTTATCACCATAACATCTACACGTAGCGCTACAAATGAACTCGATATCCTCCCAGCCTTACTGAACAGACGTTGCGAGAACAAAACGCCAATATCTGGCCACAACTATACACCCAGGGAAACACAGGCAGTACCATTATGTCGTCAACAATGGTCACTACTGTCGCACAACCATCCCTCACCATCAAAGGCAGCGCCGCTGGCGCCCACTGCCCAAGCTGCGGCTTCGACCTCCCGCCGCCGCCATCGCCCGCCGACTCCTCCACCGATGCCGCGCCCAAGGACCTTGCCGCGGCGCAGTCCCGCATCGCCGAGCTCGAGAAGGAGGTGCGCGTCCTCAACGACAAGGCGGCCATGGCCATGAACCGCTGGGCCGAGTACGAGGCCGAGCTGACCCGGCTGCGATCGTCATCGTCGCACGCCGGTGTCACCTCGTCGCCGCAATCGCCGCCGTCGGCCGCGCCGAGCCCGACCCGCGGCGCATCCTACCTGCAGCAGGGCACGGAGCGCATCTCGGCGCTGCTCTACGCGCGCAAGTCGTCAACCACAAACCTACGCACAGGACCGCCCGCGCTCCAGACCACGACGACGACGACGACGACATTGGGCGACGCGCTCTCCCCCACAGTGGCGACGCCTACGACACCAACGGCACAGCACATGACGGAAGATTTACTCGAGGCGCTCAATCGCGAGCAGAACCTACGGCAGGAGGCCGAGGGCCGCCTCACCGCGACGAGCCGGGAGATGGAGGAGCTGAGCGCCGCGCTCTTTGAGCAGGCGAATGAGATGGTGGCGGATGAGCGCCGCGCGCGCGCCAAGCTCGAGGAGCGTGTCGGCGAACTGGAGAAGCGCGACGCGGAAAAGAAGAGGCGTCTGGACCGCCTGGAGAGTGCCATGAGCCGCATCGAGCGTGTCAAGAATCTCCTGCGCGAGTGAAGGCTTTTTTGCCTTCCGATGACGACATCTTACGAGCAAAAGGTCAAAAGGGTTTCGCCCCCACAGACCACATCAAGAAAAAGCCAAGGGTCTCGATACTTTTCAAAGGCGAATGATACCATGTTCACGCTATCGAGAGGACTTTTCCGGCGCACTATCGGTTGTGACCAATGGCACTATTGGCTCGCCGGGTCGTGAAACATGACGAACCTGCAAGGGAGGGCCAGACAGTCGGAAACGCCGAGCCACTTGCGTCATGCAAAAAAGAGGTAGCCCGTTTCATGAGTTTTGTGTAAACAGCTCGCTGTCAACTTTTTGTTTCACAAGGTTGTGCTTGGCAACCTCACGTCTCGAGCACACATACTCAATTTTCCGGGGCGCGAATGGCGCTGTGATCTCCTCGTCTAATTTTCCTTTGACTACTATACCAGGCAGATCTTTCTGTTTTATTTTTATTACGAGTGCGGGCATAGACGCACAGCATAGCATCGCGAGGGGCAGAGTCTTTTGAATTCCTGGTCATTAGTTAGGGAAATATATACATCGGACGAGGTCGGCCGAAATACAGATTTGTTTATTGCTCGTCGTTTAATCACTCTGCGTTGTGACAATGTTTCTCCTCTAAAGCACGGTCGTCGTCTTTATCTATGTGAACCATGCCCACCCGAGAACAGCGTTGCAGCCTGTCTGTCTATCGCATAAACAAGTACTCGGGACTAGCAGCCAACGGCAAGATGTAGCACAGCTCCGCCAGTACCTCCTCACTCGTCTTGTCCTCCACCTCCTCTCTCAGTACCGGCCGGCCCGTCCCATCCTCCAGCACCAACACGTCCCCCATCGCCGCCTTGCCCTCGCGAATGAGCGTCCGGCACGTCTCCGCGTGCCCGCGCCGGGCCAGCTCCTGGACCACCACTGTCGAGAGGTCTTTTCCCTTTTTCTCGCGCACCGTTCTCCGCGCCACCTCGCTCGCCAGCACCAGCCGCAGAAACAGCAGCATGCGTGGCGCATCCCGCAGCGTGCTGTACAGGTACGTCGCCAGCGGCTCCTCGCCGGCATCGTTTGCTTGAAAGAGCCCCTCGGGCCAAGACTCAAACAGCGCGTCGGCCGTTTGGTGCCACGACGTCTTGACGGCCATGTGAAAGGCCGTGTTGCCGTCCGCATCTCGAAAATGCAGGTGCGGCGCGATGCCCTCCTGCGCGCAGAGGAACCTGATAATGTCCGCGCGATGGCCGCGGGCCGCCTGCCCGACGGACTGTTGCTCGTTTCTACCAGCGTTGGCGCGATTCCTGGAGGATGCCACATCTGTCGTAAGGAGCGCGGCGCGAAGCTCGGGGTCAGTGTCGGCGATGGCGAAGAGCATCCGCACGAGCGGCAGAGAGTGACCGGCGGCGCCACGCAGGATACGGTTGCCGTGCTTGAGTAGATAGTCGCGGCTGCGCTCGATGACCGTTTTGAGCACCGGATCCCACTCCTCTCCCATGCAAAAGTCATAGACTTGGTAGGTCAAGTGCTCCAGCACACCATCGGCGACTAGCATCGCGGTGGCGGCCTCGTCTCGGAACAGCGCCTCAAGAACGGCCGGCGTGCCGCGCGCAACGATGTTGTCAATGTAAAACTTGCGAGCGTCAATGTGGAAAGCGTCTTGGCTCAAGTCGCATGCGAGCATGGCGAGAATCGCCCGCGGGGAGCCAAATGTTGACACCACTGTCAGCGGATCAAGAAAGGCTCCTCTCCGGCTCACATCGTCGACGTAATGTTTTCCATTGGCCCCTGAATCATAGAAGCAGTCTGATCGGCGAGCCTGCTCAACCCAGTTCTTGGTCCGATTCTTATCGTACTTGCACAGCGCGATAAAGTCCTCGACCCCGAGCTCCATGTCCGGGGTGGCCCGCTGGTAATGATGGAGCCATGCCGATGCAGCATAGGTAAAGAAACCCCCAAGTCCGTTATCTCTGGGGTCAAACTTGGTGTATGTGCCGCCTTCATCTATTGGTTCCTCTGATGCTTCAGACCCAGAGCCAAAGGGGTTTCCAACTTCTGTGAGGAAGACAAAGTCGTTGTCCAGCACCTTTAGCCGATTGTCCTCACACTCGTCATACATGAGATAGTTGACGCATCGATGTAGCAGCTGCCCTTCGAGCTGTGGTCTGCGCGATTCTGACGCCTGCTTGCTCTTTAGATTGGCCCTGTCGGGCGTCGTCCACTCTTCCGGCGGTGAGCGCAGGATCAGCTCGCGCAACGAATGATGCACCAGCCGTACCTGATCCTTCCCACCCTCGACCTGCAGCTTGTGCACAAATGGCCGCACAATATCCAATACGCCGATCCCTTGGGCCCTTCCATCCAGTCTCTCAATAGTTGGCAGTCCGTCGTCTCTGTCCAGCTCAATGAAGACGACATACGCGAGCTCCTCGACTGTGAGCGGCCGCTGGACCACAGCGAGTGTGTCGAGGGCAATGGTCAATACGCTCTCATTTTCATCCAGGTCATTTCTGCACTTCTCAAACAGCCGCCAGTACATTTCTGTCAGACTTTTATAGTTTGCAAGTTTTTGAATAGCTTCATCCAGCTCGGTCTGGTTTCGTATCTTTCTCTTGTGCAGGTACTCCAGCGCCATTCTGATCCAGATTGCGGAACCATCTGCTCTTGAGGCTACCTCATCAACGACTGTCCCTCGTATATTCTCTGAGATGTGCAGTCGTTTTGCCTGGAATGTCGCCAGAGCGTGGCTCTGCTTCGGTGACGTCTGACACTCAATCTTCACCGTGCCCAGAGGCAGCAGGCTTTCGGCTTCGTCATTATGCCGCATGGAAAAGAAGACTTTTAGTAGCGCGCCGTGGTCCAAAAGCTCTTCAAATAACCTAGCCAGATCGTTTAGTGTGCCAATCTCGCACTCGTCAACTGCATCCAGGACGATATAGACATGGTCTTCTGATGCAAGTAGGGCTCGTTTCAGAAATTCGCGAATCTTTTCATCATACGGCACTGGACGAAAGTTGTTAGAGGCGTCGACCCGCTCGCGAAACCATTGCATAAAGTCGCGCTTCATCTTTGGCTTGGCTTGGAGAAGCTGCCACATGAGACTGCGCAGTATTATCGGCAGCTCTGCCGTTTGTGTCCCTCCGGTGATGTAGAAAGAGCAGACCACATGAGCGGCTGGAATGCTTTTGTCAGCGACAAAGGACGTTGTCATCGTTTTGCCACAGCCCATATCGCCGAGCAATACCAGAACGCTCTCCTTTGAAGCCATGTCTGCCCAAGCGCTGAAATGTGGGTGTCCTCTGATCCAGTCACAGGCATCATCTTCACGCTTCTTCAGCTCGATGCGTAGTGCAGTCAAGCTTTGCTCTTCCATATCAAGGCTACTTCCAACTATGAGTCTGTCAGCACGCAATTATGTCACTTTCGAGTCTTCAAAAAGTCATACACCATAAATCGTCAATTTCCGCTTTGATCTCTATTACTTTCGCTGCCATCTCCGCTTCCAAAAGCTTGGAGAAGATCTCGCTGTGCTTGTTAAACGATGACACGATTCCGGGCAGTTGGCGGCGTAAAACGACAATCGCCACGGTTGTGATTCCCTTTTTACCAAGAGCAGCGTCGACTTTGATAACAAAGTCAAACAAGTCCCTATACAGGACCACGAGAGCCTGGGAGCTGTTAGTTGTCTGGCATAGCTGCATCAGTCTACAGCAGTTCAAACCTTGTGGAGAGCTGGCAGCTCATCGCCGCTCTTTACAACCTCGTTCACGCGCTCAACGGCTGGTATTTTCTGGATAAAGGTTTTAATCTCTTCTGAAAGCTCCTCTCCGGCACCGCATAATGTCGTGAGGATCTAGCGACAGTAATTAGCGACCATTGTTTACGATACCATCAAGAGAATGCCTTGCCGTGATCGAGCTTTTGACGATACCATGAGTCGTGGATGCAATTGGATGCAGGCTCGCAAGGGTACCAGTAAACTCCATGATGGATCCCACGCCTTTCAGGTATGGCGCTACCACATTGAGTCCTCTGGCGAAGCGCGACTTCTCATAGTGTGCTTCGTCAACTTCGTCGAGTTTCTCAAATAACCTCAACATTTGGCTGTCGGACCCAAGCTTTGCCCTCTGGGGTTCCTCGAGAGAAGCCCAGGCTGTGAAGTAGGCCGACTTGGACACATCGGCGCCTTCGGGAGCCTGCGGAGGCGGGGAGGCCTCTGTCTCGCTACCTACTTCGTTGCCCGCATCATCGGGCCTTGCTCCCGGTACACTCGTTGTTACCTGGTCCCCCAGCCCATTTCCAGGTTCAAATGATACTTCTTGAGCGTTGCAGCTTGTGGTCCCTTGTCCGGTAGCCCCCGCAGAGTTTGTTCTGGCTTGCGTGGAATTGGTCTCTGCTTTATAGGGCTCGGCCCGCTCAGCGGGTTTGTGTTTGAGTCCCTTTAGGTACTTCCGAAGACCCATCTTTAGAACCAGTACGCGTCAATATCGAGCGGGTAGTCCTCGATAAATTATTTCTTTGTGTCAACTTTAGCTGTCAGGCAGGTATGCACTGTAGGATTTGGTTTTGAAGACGGAAAATGCCTACATTTAAAAAAAAAAAAATTGAGATGAAGAAGGCTGTCATCCTGTAGACGCCCTGATGGTCAATTGTTAATCGACCCATTCTCCCCACTGCTGCAGGGGGTGTAAGCGCCCCGAACTGCTACACCTGATCTCTTTCGTGTAAGCTACCAACAGTGTGTGGGCGCATTTGTAGGCGGTCGGAGCTTCCAGCTCGTTTCAGCTTTTTCCCCCGTTGAAATCAGGCAAAATACTCGCCATCGCATGTAGTACAGTTGCGCAACGCACAAGACAGGCTATGTAAAGGCGCGTAGATCAAAAACAGCGGGCTGCTTTGCAACAGAGATGCTGCGATGAGGCAAAACAGACCTAAAAGCTGCAACACGGCCTCCGATGCGGGCAGAGGCTGAGCGGATACACGTTATCATATTTTCTTTTCATATGGACAGATTAATCTCCATACGGGATGCTGTTCAGTAATCCATACGAAAAACCTTCCATATTGAATATAGAAATGGAGAGAAAGCCTGTGTTGCGTGCTACGGCCGACCAGCCTGTGTTTGTCTTGGTGATGTTCTGAGTGTCATTGGCACTGAGCGTAAGCTTTCCAAAGATGGCAGATCGAACTTCCTTGGGTTGCTTCTCGAAGAAACTGGATCGGTCTGTAAGGCGAAGCAAAATTCGGCCGTCCGTATAGTTGCTGGCGGCAAGGGGCTGCTTGCGGGTTTGGGCGACGTATACGTCGCCTAGGGTTTGACGCGCTGCCGTTTCGGTGATGGAACAGAGACCTGTTGAAGTCGGTGGCGACTGCATGGGCGTCATCATGGTCGAGTTTTCTTGCCCAGGCTGCGATGGAATCTGCGAAAGTGCGAGCACATCGGCTCAGGTTGTTATGCGATCCTTGTCTTTCGTGATTATTTTTCCGTGTCTCGGATTCTAGGTCTAGGGCCTCAAGTGTGTCGACAATTTCTTCTTCGCCGTCTTCGTCGTCTTGTTCGCCGGCGAGGAGCCCATGGTAATTGGCGTCAGGATTGGTGTCTCTCCTGAAGGTTCGGCGTTGGTGGCCATTTCTGGCAGCGCTCGTCGAGTTTCGCACTGGACTGCAGCTGGGCAAATGACGACGGGTGGTTAAAATTTCACTTTCGAAAGTGAAACTGTTGCTAAGATCGAAAAACAAGGCTCTAGATTATCTGGACTAGCTCTGGTGTTTCCTTCTCTATAGAATTGTTTTAGCTATGTATGTATTTCTGGGATCATGCGTACTGGTATCAGTGATCTCCATTTGTTCCGTTGATGAAGTGACCGCTCACTCTTTCCGGGGTGCTCCGTAGGCGCTAGCTAGTCTGATCTTTCTCCTGAGTCGCCTGGCTGCTTTGGATTAGTTTTCAGCCTTCCTGACACAAACGTCAAATCTTTCACTCTGTCGCTGCCTAACTTGTCGCTTGATAGGTTCAGAGTAGTGATCATTTCATCGCTCTTGCCCAATAATGGAGTCAAGGTAGGTGTTGAAGAGCGGCGCCGTCTTTAGCAGCGACGGGTTTGCGATGGAGAAGACCGGTGCGCTCAAGAACACGTGCAAGCGCTTCTTCGCGATTGAAAGTGAAGAAGTGGAAGCCTGTCGATCCACGGCTCCTGCTCTTAACGGTACGCACCTGATCGATGAGCTCACTTAGAATGTCGACACCGGTAGTCTGTACTCGTTCTTCATCTTCCTTCGCTTCCATCAGGCGATCCAGGATGGCGGGCGGGACGGTGGCATTATCAAGTCTGGTGGCGCGCTCGAACAGATCGAAATTCTCGATGGGGAGTAAGCCTGGCAAGATGGGAATTGTGGCGAAAGCGCCACTATGATGCTGGCGTAATATCGCCTCGAATTTTTCATAAGCTTGAATGTCGAAGAAGAGCTGCGTTATTAGGAAATCAGCACCCGCCTGAACCTTGTCGACCAGGTACGGCAGATCGTGCTCGAGAGACCGACTCTGTGGATTGTTTTCGTCGAGGTGGCCTTCAGGATACGCAGCGACGCCGATACAAAAGTAGTCGCCATGGCTCTTGCGAATATACTTGACAAGGTCAATCGCCCATTCGAAACGTTCTCTATCACTGCCCTCTTCTTCCTCGGTACTCTGAGCGATAGCGGGGTTTCGTGGCACCGGTAAGGGGTCACCACGCAGAGCGAAGATGTTGCGTATACCGACGGCCTTGGCGTCGGCGAGCGCCTTATCGATTGATCTGCGGGTCATATTGACGCAGGTCAGATGTAGACAGGTTGTCATGCCGAGCTCGTGCTGGCTAAGTTGTGCCAACTCAAGCGACCTGGCCGTTGAGCCGTCGGCACGCCAAGTGATGGCGACGAAGAGCGGGCGCAGGTCCTGCTTTATGCGATATAGCCGATCACGCAGGTTCGAGAAACCTTTTTCTGTCTTGGGCGGGGCAAATTCGAGGGAAAACCACTCGCTGTTGGCCGGTAAAGCAGCGAGTCTGTCGGTTATCTTTTCCATTCGAGGCTTGTCGCAAGCTTGACTATAGCTATTGCTGTTGCCGCCGAAGTCTCCATATGGTAGAGAAGGAGAGCCCGAGGTTCCCCCACCACGGTCGGTGTCTGGGAAAGAAGCTGCTAGCATGATGCTGACAGAGAAAATAGTAGCAACAATAGAGACTCTCATTGTGTTGAAGACCATAATAGAGACAAAACTGACTGGGAAGTTGAGAAGGACTGCAGCAATATATAGGACTGCAGACAGAATCCACCATACATGGTGTGGCACGTTGAAATGAGCTATTTGATCAATAGACTGAACACGTTCATCCCCGAACTACAAGACAACTATCCGTCTGCCGGTAGCGCTTTAACGCCATAGACAATCTTTTTCATGTCTGCAGAAATGCCACTCAGACGCACGGCCCCGTTTACGTCATAAAAGCCGATACATTGTCATTGTCATAACACCACTTCACACTACGGGTAAATATGCTCCATATGCGCATCTTGCTCAACCTCTCCACTAAAACGAGTAGATCGAGTGAAATGCGCGATTAATCAGCAGTATCGTGCAGGCTATGGTTTCATTGAGACCCAAAGTACTGTATAGAAGAAAGCTCCAAAGTGCCTTCATCTTCATTTCAGACAGAGCGTAAAGATCCGTTAATATAGAAATAGAGTCAAGTTCCATGACATTATAGTTGTTGAATTTGAGTCCCGCAATCTCTTTCGGGTGTCTTCGAAAAGTTCAAGCCGAGATCATGTTGTACTATTCTCAGGTTCTGGTCCCTGTCGTGAAACTGGTCCTACACCTGCGGGAAGTCTCGATGAAGAATGTAACTCAAACACATGACCGTCGAGATAATTAGGTGAGTATGACGATATTCAGCTTACGATAGAGTGGCAAAGAGGCAGCCAAGGAAAAGTTTTCTACCGATCGGTATAGCTTGGCACCGCCAAAGACGCAAAAGAGCAACTGATTGGTAGGACGCGAAGGTAGGATGACGCGTGATGGCCCCTACTCAAATAATATCTACGGGAACGGGCCTCGTTCCCGCTTTTCGTCTAATCACTACGCCGCCTACATCCTGGTTGATATCACGCCCATTACGAGCCATGTTCCCTCCAAATGTTCTCCTAATACACAAGACGCGTCTTAAATCTCCTAAAATAGAGCTTGTTCCTAGATTTTTCACAGCCAACCAATCGCAATATACCAATACCTGGCTCAGGACCCCCTATGAGCGCATGCTAGGAGGCGTAGTATAGCACGTATAGGAGTCCGCTTATATAAAATGGTCACAGGCTAGACCCTGAAGGAGACTCAGGCGGAAGGCCTTTCTCATCCTTGGAATGGGAATAGAACAACCATGTGATGAGGCGGGAAGGTTTCCGCGAGGGTGACAGGTAATACTCCCGCCAGCGGCCACCTCGATATCGGCCGCGGGGGCGACTTTCTATAAACTTTGTCATAACGTCGAAGGCGAAGAGCGCGAGCCAGGACGCCATAAATCGGCCGAAAAAGTTTGGTTCCCACAGCGGTGGACGCTTTGGAAGGGGAAACTACAGGCACTTGCGGACACGAATGATATCAACGACGAGTGTCGAGCCTTTGCTGTTCAAGCTAGAAAGAAGATGGCTGATGTGGAAGCACAACACCAACGCTAAAGGGCTAGGCATGTAAAACGCGTTTATTTCAGAGTAGTAACTATAAGATTTGTGTTCTCGCGTTTATTACGATTGTGAGGCGAAGATTAAAATATGCCCTTACCCACTAGAGTACTTTGAGGAGCATCGATTTTTTGGTTTGGATAAATATACACAAAGTACATGGCCGCCCTCCGAAGACGACTTACACGCTTCTCCAAAACCCTGTATGACGTTCTAGAACCGCATATCCGGTTCTAGCGCCGCCATGCCTAATCAACACTAGTTTAGGCAGTACGCAAGGATCACCAAGAACTGTGCCTCGTTGTGACGACCGATCCATTCGCAGCCTCTCTTGTCCAAGTCCACCTCTCCTTTGCCTGCCTGCCTGCCTGCTTGTCTGCCTGCTTGCCCGCTCAACCTCGTTTGTTCCATTTTCTGGCCCCCGCCACATCTTGCGCGATGCATCACCACGTACGCCGGCACTATGGAATTCTCCTTTGGAAGGAACGGCCGTCTGCGGTACGATGAGACCTACGCGGTCCTCATCTGCCTCGAATGTAGCTATGCTGTGCAAAAGAGCGCCATCGAGAGCCACCTCCTCAGACACAAGATATACCGTGGGGAGAGAAGGGCGCTCCTCACAGAGATCGCAAAACTACACCTAGCAGAACCCGACGATGTGGTACCGCCCTCGATCATCTCAACCCCCATAGATGGGCTGGGTACTATCCCAGGCCATCGCTGCGCAGCCGACGGATGCGAGGCACTCTGCGCCAGCTCTAAGCGCATGCGCCGGCACTGGAGCGAGGTCCACGGCACGGTCGACCAGCCGCTCGCCGCCATGGCCAGCGAGGTCCATCTGCAAACCTTTTTTCGCGGCACAAAATTAAAGTATTTTCAAGTCTTGTTGGACAGTGCGGCAAGTCTCGCTTCGTTCCGGAGTGCTTTTACGGACAGTCCCCCATTGGACAGCGCTGAGCCCGGTAACGCCATATTCGAGGCGATGGCTTTGCAAAGGCAGGCCGCTGCAGCGCCACTGCAGATTGAGATGGAAACGCTCCAATATTTTCATCATTTCGCAAGTGTTACCAGCTTAAGTCTTGCCACCAGTATCGACCGAAGCGCGACATATTGGCAGTCTGGCGTGGTCTCACGAGCTTTGCAACTGCGCTGGGTGATGTGCGGGATCCTGGCTCTGGCGGCTACGCACAAGTATGCCCAGACGCAAGATGGAGATGTGCAACAGATGCATAGCGATCGAGCCACGCAGTTTCAAGCCGAATTCCTGGGCACCTGGCCAACGCAGCTGGGCGTCGTCGAGGGCTCTACAATAGAGCTTGGCGCACAGCTCAGATGCATCCAGCGACTCTGTCAAATAACATTCCCGACTCACATGGGCAACTTTGAAGATCTCGGGAGACTAGAGTGGTCGCTTCTGACCAAGACCATTCGAGGCTGCCAGGATCCGTCCATTGCGATTCTCACTGCGCCGTACGCATCACCGTATCCGACGTCACCCAGAGCTCCGGCTGTCGAATCCAAGACCTTGGCGACCACTGTACCGAACAAGGCGCCACCGTCTCTGCTGAAAAGTCTTCGTGAGCTGCCGTTCCGCATGGCAGTGGCCCTCAGCAAGCCCGACAGCCAAGAAGACCTCGTTTCCGTCGTCTCTGCCATTGAGATACTCATGGATTGCTTCATCATCAGCTACGCAGCAGACGACGATGGCGGCGCGGCCGCATGGCTGGGGATGGAATGTTGGCTGCGGGAGGTGCCGGACCACTTCAACGACATGCTTTCGCACCAAGTACCTGCGGCGCTGATTGTCCTGGCACATTGGTGTCTGCTCGTAAAACGGACGGAGTCCTATTACTGGTTCATGCAGGGGCTGGAGGACAAGGTTGTGCGTGGCATTTTAAACCAGGTCCCCAACGACGCGTCTATACGTGAATTGGTGGAGGCTTGCCGAGGTTCCCTGTTAGGATAGCCGAGATTATTTCTACAAATCGTGATCGAAGTTTCCTTATAGCTATTTTGGAAGACATCATGCGTTGTACCGCACCGAAGACTCTGAGCTTTGTAACGTCTTTCTCCATCGGACCACGCGACTTGGATGCGTAAACACAACTTCCGACGAAGAAGGAAAGTACGCGAGGCTCCATATGCAGCTGTTTCTCCCGCTTTCTGCAAAATACTTCTGCTCATTTAGAGTGTCAGTCTTGGCATCCTGCCTCTGCAATTACGAAGCGAAGGTAACATATGACCTGCTCATTAGTGTGAGAAGACCAGGCTCCAGCTGAAGAAGACACGGAGCGCGCGAGGGAGTCCGCACACCACCGTGGAAAAGCCATTGACGCCACGGCCGTGAAAGACTAGGATAGTTACGAGGCTGGCCTGATTGTCATCACAAATCACAAAGGCTCCGTAGCGTCCCCGCATTGTCACCACTTCGCATTCACGAATTACTCTAGGTCAATTCACACGTGGATTTGAGCTGAAAAGGTCAGCTCCCATTCCCAAAACGCACTTGAGAGACGTGCGGACATTTTCTAAACTTTAAAACCCCACTTGGAGGCATTGAGAAAACGCTCCAGCCCGATTAGGTTGCTCCTAGGCATTTGTTAAGCCCTGCGCAACACATGCCGACATAACGGCAAGAATGACGATCCGAGGCCTCGTTGCAGGGTGGATCGGATACTGCAAGAGGACGCGGACCGAGGCGGAAAGTGCACGGATTTAAGGCAGCGATGAGAATGTGACCGTAAGTAATGAGCCAGAAACCCGAGGGCTCGAAACGACGAAGCACCTCCTCACTTGCCCTGCGGTTTGTTTGTAATACTCTCGCTCGCCGTGGGGGCATCCGCTCAGAATGGTACATTTTGAGCCGTGTAGATACTTGAACTTTCACAATCATGACCGAGATCATTTTCGACAAGACTTCAAGCCATACGCTAGGTGAAGATTTGAGACCAGGCTCCGTGAAACAGAAGTAGCCGACTTGTGCTTACATCCAGCATCGTCTGAGCACAGAATCACCCGTCGGAGTCAGATGGTGTTGTCCTAGTCTTTTAACCTCAACGTATAAGTAATTATACTAAATCCTGCTCCTAAAAGTAAGGCTGTGTGGATGTGCTATATTTGGCATCGAACGTTTCAGACCGGACGGGTCCAAAGCCTCGCTGTCTTCGTATGGTCACTCTCGTGCGGGATTGCAGCCTCCAAATTCGTGCAATGAGCCAGCCTCGAAGAAAACTGGTGGCTCTTGGCGCTGGTCGATGCCATTCGCTCGAGCGCCTTGCTGGAGATCTAGCTTGGTCCTCCTGCCAAGGGTCGCATCGTCCGTTGCACAACAATCGGACTGCGTGCGCATTGATGCGCTCGTTCCTAGATTTCTCAGGCTAGGCTATAAAGTTCCGAGTCGCGCCTTGCGCTTTGGCTCCGCTATGCAGTTGGCGAATATGCGACCCTTGAATAGGGCAAGCCATTCATGGCGCGCTGGCTAACTCACCCCTGGAAATAATTAGGCAACGGGCAGGCTTCACTGACAGACTGCCTTCATCAGCTCGCAAAATCGCAGAAATGGCAGCAACGAAAGACAACGCGCGTTCTATACGTCTACGGCCCACTGTTGCCGACTCACTGGGGCGAGAGGAGTGACATTGGGTTGTGGAAACTGCCGCTTTGTAGTGTGCGCTAGGTGGAAAACGTGGGCAGCTAGTCTGATAGAGTTAGTGTATAGTTTGAGCCGAAACGGATGTGGCTTTGATTTATCGCAGCGGTCAGGGCGACCGGCTTGATGGTGGCCAGCAAACTTTAAAACGGAGGTGTTGAATACGAGTGCTCAGGCAGGGATTCACAAGTGACTGCAAAGAAATGCGGAATTGGGGCAATTGTAACATTTACTTTTCTCGTATCGTAATTTGCGACGTTTATTACCGTGCAGTATGAGACGACTTTATCTTTCACGTAGTCCCCAGCTCTGTGCCATGAATGCCCACCTAGTTCCAGGCAGAACAATGTCGCGACGAACCTCGGACTTTTCATAACAACTTTTATATTTACAATTTCGATTGCCAAACCTATTTAATCTCTGTTTGATTGTCAGGCTGCATTTCCGAACTTGTTCTTACACATGCCTGTACTTGGCAGCTTACGGCGCCTGTCGCCTAGTCGCGAATTCGGCAAATTCGGGCGACAAAGACGAGCCATACGATGCGTGAAGCTGGCATTGACAAGCTTCTTCGTTTTATGCTTATTTTTCTTCTACTTTGACAACACGAATCAAACAGGAGATATATATGACAACTCCCCATATACGCGCACTGCAGAAGCCGCCATCTACACCAACCCGGGCAAAGATGCAAGTGGTGAAATTCTCCCACTGAGCTTGATACCTCCGTCGCAGGTCCAACAGATAGTACCGCAGTCACGAAACATCGAATTCGAACAGGCCCTTCGGCGCGTGGAGGATCTACTTCCGGGCGAGATGGAGACTCGCTGGATGCTACACCCCATTGAAGGCACCGGTCCAGAGAAGCTGCGGGAGATTGGGCTGCGCGCCCGTGAATACAAAAAGTTCTTTAAAGCCTGGGAGAAGCTTCACCTGGTGGAAGGCGGGCCCGAGGCGACTTTCATCAGATCCGACATGGTGCCATACATGCGCCGCTACTTTTCGAAAACTGCGGGCAAGCTGGCCGAAGCTGGTATTGAGCAATCAATCAACGCATACGGGAGGTACAAGGCTTTCATGTGCAAATTTGAGCAACTGATGGCTGGCTGGACGGCACCATACTTTGCCGACCACATGACATTGCACTTGAACTTGAAGTACGGAGGGCGAGGCATCGTTGTCACAGCAGGCAATGCGCAGGTACCACATTTGAAGACACTTGTTCATAGCTTACGAGATGTTGGATGCACCCTACCCGTCGAAGTCATGTACCTGGATGACCAAGACCTCGACGTCGACGTGCAAGCGGAACTTGCAGCCCTCGATGGCGTCACGACGCGGGAGATTGCACCGATGGTGGATGATCAAGGCTGGAAGCTAGCCGGCTGGGCTGTCAAGGCCTATGCAATCATGTATTCCAGTTTTCGAGAGGCCATCTTCATCGATGCAGACAGCCTATTTTTCAAAGATCCAGCGACTTTATTTGAGGATGAGGACTATCAGAAGACAGGTGCGCTGTTCTTTAAAGACCGGGTACTCTGGCGCGAGTGGAAGCAGGACTGGCTAAAGAAGATTTTGCCCAAGCCAATATCGTCAAAGGTCCTGGCAAGTCGGTACTGGAAGGGAGAAAGCGGCCACATGCAAGAATCCGGGGTCGTGGTGGTAGACAAGTGGCGCCATTTCATTGCGATGCTCATCGTCTGTCGCATGAATGGCCCTGAGAGAAACGGAAACAAGGACCAGGGCACGGTTGGCGTCTATGATATGGTTTATGGTGAGTTGGCTCCGCAAGTCAGAAATGAACGCAAGCTAAATGCATTTTAGGTGACAAGGAAACGTTTTGGCTAGGCTGGGAGCTCGTGGGCGATACAGACTACGCCTTTCACCGCGGCCGTGTCGCTGTCATGGGTGTGGCGGAAGAGGCCGAAGCTGAGAATTCTCCTGGTGAGGAGCTCAAGAGATCTGGAGTGGCGAGCGAGCCCGACACTGAACCGTCAGTTGCGTACACAGTATGCGCGCCGCAACTACTACACCTGGGTGTAGACGGAAACCCGCTCTGGTTCAACGGCGGTCTTTTACAAAATAAGTTTGTCGACAAGAAGGAATGGGAGTTTGGGAATTTTCGAGAATTCGTGACCGAGCCTGAGAAGGCGTCGACAACCACTTGGAAATTGCTGGGCGCCAACAAGGCTTGCCTGACGGGTGAGGCGGGCATCAAGCACGCACTGGGAACGTCTGAGAGCGAGGCGGTTCAGATGATGATGGACCACGCAAAGAAGTTTCTGTGAGGCAGCACGCGAGGTTGGACGAAGATGGCGGAAAAGGGAACACGGTGGTGAAGCAGCGAGACGAAGCCACACAAGCCACACAATGACGCTCCAGCGCCTGTGGCTGGTACAGGCACCAGGGGCAAGCACCCGTACAGTGATGATGGAAAGGAACTGCGATTGTCCCAGCAACTCGTATTATGTCTTCGATGTAAATATTCAATGAGCCATACATAAGTAACCGCGATTCTATTAATATCATTAATAATTTTTGGACCCGAGTTCCCCGTCCTACCAAGCCTTGACTTGCAGCTCGTCTTGGCTGGCGGCGCTGGTTTGGCCGCTAATAATACAGAGTTCAGGGAGCTCCCTTTTATTGCGGGGAGCTAGTTACAGGGACTCGTATCTCCCAATTACACCGTGTCCACGACGTCAAACGCTCGTTCTTATTCGTCAATGACGGCGCCTTGAAGTGACAACTAACCTGCTGGACAGTCGACCCTGACGAGAATCAGTTCAGTATCGACAAATCTATCGGTTTCTCGCAAGCAATTGAGATGGGACGACTCGCGCAATGGGTTTCGGTGGCGGCGGCCATTGGAACCGCCGCCGCGGAGGGCGAGTCAATTCTGACCGCAGAGATCGGACGCCAGAACAATCAGAGCCTCTTCTGGGGACCCTACAAACCAAATGTGTACTTTGGCGTCCGACCCAGAACACCAGAGGGTCTGTGGACGGGCTTGATGTGGTCCAAGGTCGATGACTACGGCGAGGTGCAACAGGGTATGTGCTAGCTGGCACAAAATGCGCCTTGGATCAGGCGAAAGACTAATGAACCACATTCAGGCTTCCGATACACCTGCGAGCAAGGCGAGCATGCGCACGGCTACGGCTGGGACGAATTCGATGCCCGACACGGCGGTATACAAACAATCCACGACAAAGGCAACTCGATTGACATCACGACGTCGTTTGTCAAGGTCCCCGGTGGCGTACACGGTGGCAGCTGGGCTGCGCGCATCAAGGGCGTACCTCGCGAGGGCGCGCCCAAGGACATCAACACTATGCTCTACTACTACATTGCTCAAGATGGCGATGGCGAGCTCGTTGTTGAGACTGTACCCAGCGAGTTTGGATATCCTAGTGATGTTGCTCTCAAAGGCAAGTCCAAATCCCTGGGCGACTACACCCTTGTCGTCACCGAGGGCAAGGGCAAGCATCCCACCACGGATCATGACCTCGCCAAGAGACGCAAGACGGACACGACTCTGGTACACAGCCTGCAACTCCCCGAGAGCGAGCTCTGGCAGACCAAGGCGGCCGTGTTCAAGTTGCTCCAGGCTGCTGCGACGGAAATTCAACACGATTACGAAGAAGACAATGCGCCTTTCCCGTGGCAAGTCTACCGCATCGCCAACAACCCCGGCGCTGGCAATGCGCACGTTGTGCAAAAGAACTTTCAGGGCGAATTTGAGTTTGACGTCATCTTCTCGTCTGCATCGGGTGGTAAGCAACTGACATCCTCGGATGTTACACGAGAAATCAAGCAGACCTCGGAGCTTTTTGGCCAGCGGTTTTCCAAGATTTTCGACTTCAAGGCTCCCTTTGAGGGCAGCAAGTACCTGCCATTTGGAAAGAGCATGTTCGCCAACCTTCTTGGTGGTGTCGGATATTTCCACGGGGAGCAGATTATTGATCGCTCGTATGCGGAAGAATTCGAAGAGGACGACGACCGCTTCTGGGAGGGTGCCGCTGAGGCCAGAGCCCGCCAAAAGGCCACTCCCGAGGGCCCTTATGAGCTGTTCACCAGCGTTCCTTCGCGCCCATTCTTCCCTCGCGGTTTCCTCTGGGACGAGGGCTTTCATCTGATGCCCATCTCGGATTGGGACATGGATTTGGCTTTGGACGTAGTCAAGAGCTGGTACAACACCATGGACGAAGATGGCTGGATTCCTCGCGAGCAGATTTTGGGTCACGAAGCTCGTAGCAAAGTGCCTGCCGAGTTTCAGATCCAGTATCCTCATTACGCCAACCCGCCCACACTTTTCCTTGTCATTGAAGATTTTATGGAGCAGCTTCGCAAAGCCAACGGTTCTGGCAAGGCTTCGAAAGAGACTCTGGGCCAGGAGGACGATCTTCACGACGCACATCTCAAGAACACTGAGCTCGGCGAGTCCTATCTGCGCAACATTTACCCTCTGCTGCAACGTCAGTACCAGTGGTTCCGCCGCACCCAGCGTGGTGACATCAAGACCTATGATCGTGAGGCGTTTTCCACCCGCGAGGCGTACCGCTGGCGTGGCCGCACCGAGACGCATTGCTTAACAAGTGGTCTCGATGACTACCCTCGGCCTAGCCCCCCTTCGCCTGGTGAGCTGCATGTCGACTTGCTAGCTTGGGTCGGCCTGATGACCAAGTCGCTCGTCAACATTGCTGATGCCCTTGGCATTGCCGAGGACGTTGCCGACATGGAGAAGAACCTAGAGGCCATCGAGCACAATTTGAATGATCTACATTGGTCTGAAAAGGAAGGTTGCTTCTGTGATGCTTCCCTTGATGACTTTGAGGAGCATACTCTTGTCTGCCACAAGGGCTATATTTCCATCATGCCTTTTCTCGTTGGTCTCATGAAGCCCAAGGACCCCAAGCTAGGTAGGATTTTGGATCTGCTTGGCGACGAGGAGCATCTCTTTAGTCCCCATGGTATTCGCAGTCTGAGCAAGCAATCCGAATTTTACGGAACAGAGGAGAATTACTGGCGCAGCCCCATCTGGATGCCCATGAACTACCTCGCTGTCAAGCAACTTAACGTAAGTATATTCCTCTACAGAAACGCTGCATGGGGATCTGAACTAACCTGCTCGTAGTACTTTGCCACGCAGAGCGGCCCGCACAGCCAAAAGGCGCGCGACCTGTACATTCGCCTCCGCAAGAACTTGGTCGATACCGTGTACAACAGCTGGAAGGAGACAGGCTTTGCATGGGAGCAGTACAACCCGGAGACGGGTGCCGGACAGCGCACGCAGCACTTTACTGGCTGGACGAGTCTAGTGGTCAAAATAATGGCCATGGAGGACCTGGAGGGCAAGAAGTCTCACGATGAGCTGTAAAAAGTGTTTACGCGCAAACGACATTTGAAAAAAAAAAATTGGCATGAAGTTGAATTGTATTGTATGAGTTCATAACATCGATTGTCGTCGATTGTCGAATTTTGTCATTGCCACGTAATAACGGGGCTGTATATTGATGCGTATCAGTAACCCGAATAATGCAGGCAGGTGGCACAAATGACTCGAAAGGTTCACATACAGATTAGTCTCGCCTGCTGCCCAATCCACACTACGACAGCTGCTTACAGCTGTTCACATCTTCCGTAGTATAGTGGTCAGTATGCAAGCTTGTCACGCTTGAGACCCGGGTTCAATTCCCGGCGGGAGAGACCGCCAGCATCCTTAGGATGTCTACTTTTTGCCAACTGTCATTATTTTTGCTACGATAACCGTTCTATCAACTTGAAAGTGTGCAGGAATAAGTGTTTTATGATTTGATTTTGGAAGTGTGCTGCTGCCTAGTCAAGTGGCTGAAAACCATCGACCAGGTGTCGTAAACTTTCAGCCACTTATACACGGCTCGTTTTCCTTTCCTTGATGCTTTACAACCCGCCTTGTATCTTACTTTCCAAGATGACCCAGATGATCAACACCTCGCGATTCTACTTTGAGTACAAGGGGCATCCGATTGACGACATTGCCACGTTTTTCGACATTGTCACCACGCAGCGCCCAGACGCGCCCATTGTGTACCTGGCCGGCGACTCGTCTCTGGACAACAAGTACTGGCTGCCGTCCACGCGGGATGCCGTGCCCCCAGCTCCCGTGCCGGAGATCTACAAGCTGGCGCTGCAGGAGCCGCACCCGAAAGCGGACGTGGCATTCTGGCTCAACCACATGCTCGGCGCGCGGGCGACGACGCTCAACCTCGCCGTCGAGGCGTCGCTGCTGCGCGAGCGACGTGGTGGCGGATCCGCCGCTTTGCTGGCGCACGACGAGTTTATCCGCGACCGCATGACCGCTCGCGACATCCTCGTCGTCTCCGTCGGCGGCAACGACATTGCGATGCGGCCGACGGCGTGGACGGTGCTGCACATGCTGTGGCTGGCGTGGCTGACGCCGCTCTCGTCGCTGCGGAGCGGCCGCGCGTGGGCGCTGCGGTACTTTGTCGGGCTGTTCAGGACGCAGACGGAGAGGTACGTTGGCGAGCTGGTGGCCAGATGCAGGCCTCGCGCCGTCATCGTCTGCATGATTTACTACCCGCTCGAGGCGCAGGTCGGGCTGGTGCCGAGCTGGGCCGACGTGGCGCTGAGGGCGCTGGGGTACAACAAACAGCCTGAAAAACTGCAGGCGGGGATCAATCAGATGTTCGAGCAGGCGACTAGGAAGATCCGGGTTGAGGGGGTGCCGGTCAGGGCATGTCCGTTGTTTGAGGCCATGGACGGGAAGAATGCGGGGGACTACGAGGAGAGGGTTGAACCTAGCGTAGACGGTGGGAGAAAGATGGCAGAGCTGCTTGAGCCGTTGATAAATGACATTCTGCAAAGTCCTTGACAGAATGTATGATATGTACGCGTATGAATATATGAATTTACATTGTCTAGCATATAAATGCCACTATTGTGCCAAGCCATCCTCAGGCAACCTTGTTAAACGTGACATTGAAAGGCTTCACACCCGGCTGCTCATCGTCCATTTCAATATTCAACGCGGACACTTTGCTGCCAATTGTAAAGGTGGCTTTGAAGGCCTGCGCCGGCAAAAGAGAGCCCACCTGCGACTCAAAGAAAGCCACCCAGCTATCGGCACAAACGTGCTCCAGCCGAACATTGTACTGGTACACCATGTCAGGCCGCTCCGCCACCAGGGTCAGGCTGCTAGAGTTTCGACCTGTGGGCTTGAAGTTCAGTCGGCCGTATCCCGCGTCGGAGTACTCCCCCGCAAGCTCCTGCAGGCTAGCCGATGGGGGAAGCGCCTCGTCTGTTCGGTTGGGGTACAGGTTATCCACTGCACCATCGAATCCCGACCAGTCTTCCAGCTTCTTTTTGTACCTAGACACACACACATGTTAGTTTTCGTTCTCTTAGAAGCATTACGCAATCAAATTCCAGGGAAGAAAGAACATACTCTGCTGCCAAGTCATGCCGCTTGTCCGCGTCAATTGCCATTATGTCTTCAATAAGCTTCCGCACAATGACCTCGCCCGCCGAGTTGGCCCTCTGGTAGACATTTCCCATGACGATGACGCCGTACTCGCGCTCCGGAAGCCAGTAGATGGTGGTGCCAAACGACAGGCTCTGGCCGGAGTGGTAGAACAGCGGCTCGCCATGGAAAGCGGTGCGCAGCCAACCTAGCCCGTACAGGCCCACGTCCATGTCCGCCGCCGGCTTGGCGCGAGCAAGGAAGCGCGGCGTGCGAATGTCGGCGTGCGCGGCTGCGGTGAGCGGCGGAGTATGGTGAAGCAGGCTGCGCACCCACTTGGCGTGGTCGGCGACGCTGGTGATGATGCCGGCGGCGCCGGACTCTTGAAGGGTGTCGTGCCGGATGGCGCCGTGGCTCTGCGTGGCATTGTCCCAGTAGTAGCCCGTCGCCAGGTGGTGCGGTGAGTCCTTGGCTTCCTGCAGATCGAGGTACGTCGAGGTCATGCCCAGGGGCGCCCATATGAGTTCCTTGAACGTCGCCTTGAGAGGCTGCTGGGTGACGGTCTCGATGACGTGCGAGAGCACCAGGTACATCATGTTGCAGTACTGGTAGACGGTGCGCGGCTCCGTCGTGAGATAGAGATGACGCAGGTTTCGGACGGCATCGCGCACCGGCGTGTGGGAGCCGTTCGTGGCGTACTTCCAGGACAAGTCATGGCGCGGCATGCCGGTGCGGTGGGCGACGGCATCTTCTAGGGTGATGTGCTGAGTCGCCCAGTCGTCGGCGAGGACAAAGTCGTCTGGAATAATGGAGGAAATGGGCGTGGACCAGCCATCCGCTAGCTGGGCAGGGTAGCTCTTATTCTGGATAAACTGCGACAGAGCAGCGCCAACAAAGGCCTTTGTGGTTGAGGCGCCGAGCCATAAGGTCTCGGGCGTGGCCCTGACGTCTGGCAGCGTGGCATAGCCAAAGCCCTAGGAATGAGCCAATCAGCATGAGTTCCAGTGGATGTATCGGAGGAAGATGTGCGCATGCCTGTGTGAACGTGTCATTGCCGTCGATGACGGCAACGGAGATGCCTGGGACTTTGAAATCGGCTAATAAAGAATCAACAAAAGTAGCAAACTCGGCGTTGAAGGGCGTCCTCGAAGGCAACCTCGTCGACGATGTGAGGCCCGTCAACGGTTTTTGGCTTGAGCCAGAACGGGCAAGACATGGGACCGCCGTCAACAGGAACAAGGCCAAGAGTTGAAATCGAGCCATATCTTTTTTTCTTTGTTGATGAAAAGCTTGCTGAAGTGTGACGAGGTGGCTCCTTGATGCCAGGAGGCGTGCGCCTTACAAGAACAGTATCAGCCGTGGTGGATGGGCTACTTTGGTTGTGAACTGCGATCCACGTAAAGCGTACCGACGTCAATCTTGCGCGGGCGCAAAGCTTATCGCGAGGCCGCGTTAGATATGAAGGGGATTTTCGCTGGGGAAAGGCCGAAGAAGCTGAATGGTGTTACTCTTGATGTGTTAGAACTTGCGCCGCAGTCGTCGGGTAAAAAAGACGACGGCTATGCTCGTGGTGCGCTCGGCGAATGTTGCGTTCAATGTGCTGTGCAGGCCCTCGGCGCACTTGCTGGGATGGCTGAACAGGCTCTCTGAGACCCAACAGTGCCGCTTTGAAGTTATTCTGAGAATAGTTGGCCTGTCACGGAAATATGTACTTTGCTAGGTAGATGCCAAGAGGGCGGAAGAAAAAAAGATGAATTGCGGGACTCTCGAATGCTGTGACTGATAGGTTGCCGTGTTGTAACAAACGTAATCGACCTGTGAGAGTCGCTGTGGCTTTGCTACTTACGTAAAGCCGGTCGCGTTGATTGTTGGACACTATCGCGTCTGCTTGGACTCCAGTGCCAGCCCTGATTTAGACTTTTGCATTTTGATGTCGAATCCACGTCTTTATGGGCTTCGTCGGGCTTTCTTTCGATTGTTGATTCTTGCTGCTTCAGAAACGCCGCAGCAGTCGAGACTCGCATTTCTTATGCGGCGCGCCACAAAGGAGCTGCGATCAGAGGAACGGCTGACTAGGGTGACTAGTTGGTGAGATGGCAACGGCTACCCAACAGGGCTAGCGGCAATACCTGTCGGGTCGGTTTATTATTTCTAGAATTTTAAAAGAACTTGCACAAGTAGCTGGGGACCACCATGACGAATCTTTAGCAGCGATCTCCAGCCGATTGCTAGAGAGCCTCCTTATTGGTTAGGCAACTTGGTTGGGCGACCCTTGCAAAGATGGCGGGGGAGGGGCAGGGTTAGCAACAGCAATAGCAAAAAGCACCACCATGCGAAAGAAAGACTAGGTAATCGCGAGGAGGAGAAAGATGAAAGATTCCTAATGATCCATAAGTGTAACTGGAATTTGTAGTTGTGTGCAACTCGCAAGGTCCAGCCTCCAATGCTGTCAACACAAAGCACATTTTTGCTGACACAGCCATTGACAAACGCCATTTTCCACCCCGCTCCAGCCAATTCCACCACCACTGTCGGCTGAGTATTAAACCGCCAACTTGCCACCTTGATGGACGTTTGACAAGCTCACGAATTTTCCTCTAAACAAGACAACATCAGATTCACGCAATCTCGCAACTCACAGACACCCCGGAATACCCGACCACACGCAAGCACACACATCCCCACCACTACCACCACCATGGCCATCCAGCACCCCACGTCCCTCGCCCAGCTCGAGGAGGTCTTTGCCGCCAACACCTACGTCGTCGTCGACTTCTTCGCCACCTGGTGCCCGCCGTGCAAGGCCATTGCGCCCGTCTACGAGAAGCTCGCCGACAAGCACGGCGCCGCTGGCAGCTTCGCCTTTGCCAAGGTCAACGTCGAGGAGGCCACCGACGCCGCCCAAAAGTTCAACGTCACCGCCATGCCCACCTTTCTCTTCTTCAAGGACGGCAAGCAGGTCATGGTCAACGGCCAGCTCGACATCAAGGGCGCCAACCCCCCCGCGCTGACGGCCGCCGCCGACAAGATTGGCGGCCTGGCCGTGGCGCGCAAGACAGAGACGGAGGCTGGTGCGGCGTAAAGCGGCGGGGGGCGGCGTGGCAGCGCTGCGTTGCGTAACTCGGGATCTCGTCCGGTTTGTTGACGGTGCCTTTTCAACTCTGGTCGCAGGGCAATCTTTTTCTTTTTTTTTTTTCGGATTTCTTTTCAGGAGAGGGAGGAGAGGAGAAGGGGGAGGAAGCATACACTGGCAATTTGCAGCGACTGGGCGACTTTTCAATTGACGAGCCGCGCGAAGCATAATTATATCCATACAGCATAGCCCTTTGCTCTGCATGAAGAAAGAAAATCCAGAATTGAGACGACATCAAAATTTTACACAAGTCTTTTACCCGTAAATGGCCAAGCTCTTTGACACGTATTCTTAGAATGTCTTCCTATGCCACATTCTCTGTTGATTGACGAGCCGAGCGAGGCATAATTGTATCCATACAGCATTGTCATTTGCTTTGCACGAAAAAATAATAAAGTGAAATATAAATTTGTAAAAATCTCCTCTCCGTAAAATGTTCAACCTCTTACACGTATTCGTACAATATCTTACAGTGCCTCATTCTCTACTTTCCAACACAGAATCTGTTCATCACGTTAGCAGCCAAAAACTCCCACTTCCATCGCAAAATACATTGACTCACTTTTCAAACACCACACCCAGCACTTCCTCCACGTCGCCGCCCTCGCCCCGTCCCGTGATGCGCGCCAGACAATCCGCCGCGTACCGCAGAAACTCGGCCGCCAGCACGCTGTCCGCCTCTGCATCCTCGTCGCCGCCGTCCTTCTCCGCGGCGCGCTCGGCCTCGAGCATGAATTCCTCCAGATAGCCGCGGCAGTCCGCCAGCAGCTGCCGCTGGCGCTCCGTCACGCCCAGCAGGTCCTGCTGGTCGGCGGGCAGCGACGTCATGGCGGCGAAGCGCTCGCTCAGCGCGTCAATGATGGCGTCGACGCCACCGGGATCCGTGCTGCCAATGGCGGCAGTGCCTTGTGCTTCGCGGCACGACACGCTGTGCACCTGGATGCCGTCTAGCTTGCCGCCTCTGTCGTGGAGTGTCTTTTTGAAACAACAGAGCAGCTTCTGTAGCGACTCTTTCTCGGTAGCGTCTCTCTTGTTGACCAGCACGAGACAGCTTTCCGCCTCTGCGGCGAGTTCCAGCGTCTGCTCATCATATCGAATAAACGCATCGCCGCCGCTGCCCATCTCCACAGAAGCAAGTACCACTACGACGTCTGCCTCTTTGGCTTTGTTCTTCGCCCTCCGTATGCCCTCTTCCTCCACCATTCCAACCTCGCTTCCCTCTCCTTTCGTCCTGAAGCCCGCCGTGTCCGCAAACGAGCACAGATAGCCCCTGACATCCAAGCTCGCTTCCACAATGTCGCGCGTCGTGCCCGCTTCGCTCGACACAATCGACGCCTCCCTTCCAACCACCAAGTTCATCAACGAGCTCTTGCCCGCGTTCGGCGGCCCCACCAGCGCAATCTTGATGCCGTTCCGCAGCAGCTCGCTCCTCTCGCCGCCCTTTTCATGCCGTCTGATGCTGTGCAGCATACTCCGTATTTGCGTCGCCACGCTCCCGAGCAGATCCGCCGGCGACTCGTCAAAGTGCTGGTCCTCGGCAAAGTCAATCAGCGCCTCAAGCTCGCCGCGCGCCAGGAGCAGCTGTCGCCGCCATGCTTCGTACGTGCGCCCCAGGCGGCCCGAGTGGCCGCGCACGGCGGCGCGCCGCTGCTGTTCCGTCTCCGCGGCGAGCGTGTCGCTCAGCGCCTCAATCTGCGCCAGGTCCAGCCGGTCGTTGATGAAGGCGCGCTTGGTGAACTCGCCGGGCTCGGCATAGCGGATGCCGAAAGGGGGCGCGGCGCAGTGCGGGATGGCCGTGAGGACGGCCTTGACGGTGGCGGAGCCGCCGTGGACGTGCAGCTCCAAGACGTCCTCGCCAGTCACGGTGGCGGGGGACGGGAAATAGAGAACCAACGCTTCAGAGTCGAGCACGACGCACGATGCGTCGCTGCTGGATCGAGGACAGTACAGCGTGCGCACAGCGGCGTAGCGTGGCTTTGGTGCTGGTTTGGAAGGGCACAGGCTTTGATAGATCTAGAGGGCGTCAGACAGTGCATATGGGGGTAGGAATAAGGAGCACCGACTTCGAGACATGAAGGCCCTGATATGCGAATTACAGCGATACCAGCTTTTCCTTGAGCTGTAGAAAGAGCATATATCGTATCTCTCGTTGACGAAAATCCGGATTGTGCAGCGGCAACATGGCAATGGCCGCTTGTCGACAATGCTCTCCCTGAGGCAGGCTTTTGGCGATGACAGTGCATGGCGCGGCGCGACAAAGCGCCGGTTGGCCGGGCTGTCGCACCAGCCACTCTCTGGAGTAAAGCTAATGATCGCAGCATACTTTGATCATTTTTCCTTTCTCAATTTACCAGCATTTTGGGCGCTAACCCGCACATGCGCTGCTCGCTGCCGTTTTTCTGGTTGTTGTTGCAAAGTCTTGGATCTGCAACGGTGGAGCTACTACGGATGTCGTCAGGTGGCGGTGGCCGTCGCACTGACAGAGGTTAAGCTAGCTGCTCTTATGCTGGCATCGAGCAACAATCTATACACCTAGCCAATTCACATTCCAGTAGTCATTAAATTTTTGTTTTTACTTTTGCTAATCATTTTTAGCATCATGCTTTCCAGCCCACAAGTTGATCTTAGAGCTAGCTTCCAGGTTGAACCGTCCTCCAACAATGACCCCTACCCTGGAGGGGTACCTCTTTTTCAACACCTTTCGTCACTCATGCTTTGGCAAAATCGTCAATGAACTTGGCCAGCTTCTCAGCTCCTTCTAGAGGTATCGAGTTGTATAAGGAAGCCCGCACACCGCCAACTGAGCGATGCCCTTTGAGACCAGTGAGGCCAAGCGCGGTCGCGTCTTGGAGGAACTTCTTTTCCGTCTCGTCAACGTCGCCGCCCTTGTTCGCGCGGAAACAAACGTTCATGCGCGAGCGCACGTTCTTGTTGGGAATAACCTTGTAGATGTCAGGATGGGCATCGAGAGCACCGTAGACGAGCTCGGCCTTTTTGGCAGAAACCTGCTCCTGGCCTTCAACGCGATTGGGATACGTGTTGAGGAGCTTCTTCAAGACTTGACCGGCAATATAGACACTAGGTGTGATCAGCATACTTTGTCCTTGCTACCATATCGACCAGATACTTACTCAAAAATGCTCAGCGTGTTATACAAGCTGTTGTTCTTGGCAATGGTCTCATAGGAGAAAATGATGGGAGGGATGGGAAGACCCATATTGCGCATTAGAGTTGCCGACGGCTGAGGCAGCTTGGGCGCAAGCAGGTTCTTCTTAATGACGACGACAGTGATGCCTGTCGAGCCCAGGTTCTTTTGGGCACCAAAGAAGATGAGCGAGTAGTTGCGCACAGGAATGCGACGGGAGAGGATGTTGGACGACATGTCGGCGACGACAATGGGGCCCTCGCCGTCAGGGCCAGGAGCAAGTGACTTGGGAAACTCCTGAAACTCGACGCCGTCCACTGTTTCGTTTGAGCAATGATACACCAGCGCCGCGTCCTTGGAGAGCTTCCAGGTCGACTCGTCCGGGATGCTGCCAAACTTGCCGTCCTCGCCGCGGCCATCGGCGACGACGTTGACGTGGTGCGGGCCAAGCAGGCGGGCGGCCTCGGCGGCGGCCTTTTGCGACCAGCCGCCGGTGACAATGTAGTCGAGCTTGAGCTCGTGGTCGATGGCGCTGCGAAGCTCCTGCATCAGGGCAGGGTCGTTGGCCTCGTCCGTCTCAGACTTTTTGAGCTTGGCGAAGAGTGCGCGGCGCTTGCGGGCGACCCAGGCGCCGACAAGGTTGTAGACGACGGCAGAGAACTCGCCAGAGCCGCCGCCCTGCATGAAGATAATCTCGTAATCCTCGGGAATGTCAAGGTATGTGGCCAGGTCGGCCTTGGCTTCGTCAATAATCTTGGTGGCGAGCGCGGAGCGGTGCGAGTGCTCGGCAATGCCCAGGCCCGTGTCCTGGAAGTTGAGAAGCGCCTGCGAGGCCGTCTCGAGGACATCTTGGGGAAGCAGGGCCGGGCCGGCGCCAAAGTAGGTGATTTCTTCTCTGGAAGGCATGCTTGAGATGTTGCGCTGCTGTTGTTAGAGTACAATGGGGTTGACCAAGTTGAGTCAAAAACAGAACAGAGAAGGAGGATGCAGAAGCTCAGGCGTCACGACGAGGGGTTTATGTAGCAACACGAGAGTAATGTATCCAGTCAAGGGTATATTACTAGATATAAAATTGCCAACGGGGACGCAAGGAGACCTGGCAGTGTTTTGATTTAGAAGGGAAAAAAGTTCACGGATGCGGCAGTTGTTTAAGCTTGGATCGTAGGTAGATTTTACTGGGAGGAGTCTGCCCCTCCCCACCTTGAAGGCTGGTGGGCTTGCAGCTAGATGACGGCATAGCGCCGCCGACAATCGGCGCTGTGCGTCGGAGGTGCTTGCTACAGGCCAAAAAGGGAAGAAGAAGGTCTTGAACTAAATGAGTGATATTTACAGCACAGTGAGTCAATAAAGGCAACATAAGAAAGCCACCAGTCTTTTTTGCGTCCGCCTCGCAGGTCGCCTGCAGCATGGTTGCGGAATGTCCCAGAACAGACATGAGCCGGAAGCTCGCTTTTAGTGGTGGTCCCTCGACCAGGGGACTTCAAGGGACTCACAGTGGACCGTCGGCACGCCTGAGCGACTCTTCAGTGGGTTGTGTGTGCTGTAATGCCCCGCCATGGACAACTCCCAAGGTTGCAGGTGGGCTGAGCACGTAGATCGATGGCATCTTTAATACTTGGTTCGTATTTTTACTTCTTTGACTACCAAAATACATATATAGAGAATCTGATTTGACGTCGATAATGCAGCTTTCCATCTCAATCTGTACAACGCCGCGTGTCTTGCGCTGCTCTGCTTGTCCGTGTCTTATAGGTCCACTTTGGGCAGGCGGTGTGGCAGTCTAACCGCGGATTTGCCGCAGCGCGCGACAGCCTTCAGCCTGGACCAGAGGCGACGAAGCTTGGGCTGCCTGGCTGGTCTGCTAGACAACGCCAACCCACTCCAGCTCAAGCTTCACCCTCGACTCTGCATTACTCCACGACCGCCCATCCATATCCATCTCCGTCCGCGCACCCGCACGTCAGGGAGCTATACATCATGTTTCGCAACAACTACGATAACGATTCAGTCACATTGTACGCCCGCCCGTTCCGATTGCCCGATGCGACGCCTTGTTTGCAGACCGCGTGGCTGGTGCCGTTTCCTTGCGTCGAAGCTCCTAAGCTGACACTACATCTCACAGCTCGCCCCAGGGCCGAATATTCCAAATTGAATATGCCGCCGAAGCTGTAAAGCAAGGCTCGGTAGTTGTTGGCATTGTCAGCAAGACCCATGCTGTTCTGTGCGCCGTCAAGGTAAATCGGCACTGGTCTAAACACTTCGCATCTGACCCCCATCCGCTAACCGCCCTTGCAGCGCAACGCCGAAGAACTGTCATCATACCAAAAGAAGCTGTTTAACATTGACGAGCATGCCGGCATCGCCATTGCCGGCCTCACATCCGACGCCCGCGTCCTGTCCAACTTTATGAAGCAGCAGTGCCTCGGCCACCGCCTCACCTACGGCCGCGCCATGCCCCTGCGCAGCCTCGTCGGCATGATTGGCGACAAGGCGCAGGTCAACACGCAAATGTACGGCAAGCGACCCTACGGCGTCGGGCTGCTGATTGCCGGCGTCGACGAGACAGGCCCGCATCTGTACGAGTTCCAGCCCTCGGGCATGACGGAGGAGATGACGGCCTTTGCCATTGGCGCCCGCAGCCAGATGGCCCGCACATACCTCGAGCGCCACGTCGACTCCTTTGCCGACTGCACCCGCGAGGAGCTCGTCCAGCACGGCCTGCGCGCCCTCCGCGAGAGCCTCGTCCAGGACAAGGAGCTGACGGTCGACAACACCTCGGTCGGCCTGGTCGGCGTCAAGGCCGAGGGCGGCAAGAAGGGCATCGAGCAGTTTAAGCTCTATGATGAGTTTGAGGTCAAGGAGTGGCTCGACCGCGTCGGCGATGGGCAAGGAGGCATGGAGGTGGATAGCTAAGGGGGCCAGCAAGCAACGATATGATGAAAAATAAACTGGTAGAACATGTACAATACACGCTGCGAGACGGCATATTCTGTGCAACAGGCACTATACCGATTTATGCAAAGTACGGAGGTGATGGACAGTTGCCTGGCATGAGCTTGTCATGAGTAGTGTATGCTAATTGGTGAGTAGAGGGGCCACGCCGTAGTTAAACCAATAAAAATCAAGACTCTGCGCCGTCCGACTTGTATGCAAAATCCAGAGTCTACAAATTTAGTCTATGCCATGCATTCTATTCTATGTATCCTTAAAGCTGCTGCTTTCCTTCTACTGCTTGCCCCATTCCAGGCCGTAAATGGCCGACGACACCTTGTAGTCCTTGAGCATGGCAATGGCCTCGTCGCCGTCCTGCGCGGCCAAGACGATGTTCTTGTTGGCGTCGCGGATGAAGCCCTGGTCGACGGCCGTGTCAATGAGGACGAGCATGCCGCGCCAGTAGTCGTTTACGTTGAGCAGGACGATGCCCTTGCTGTGGATGCCGAGCTGGTTCCAGGTGATGACCTCGAAGAGCTCCTCCATGGTGCCGAAGCCGCCGGGCAGGCCGACGAAGCCGGAGCCGGGCCCGCCGGCAAACACCTCCTCGGCCATGAGCTTCTTGCGCGTGTGCATGTCCGGGACGACGGTGGTGCGGCCGTACTTGGCCTCGTCGGGCACGTAGCGGCCGTCGGCGTTGACGGTGGCGTAGGTGCCGTCGCGCTCCCACTTGACGAGCGCCTCGGGGATGATGCCGTGGACGGCGTCGGGGCCGTTGAGCTCGCAGAGCGTCCTGGCGACCTCGCCCATGAGGCCGACGGTGCCGCCGCCGTAGACTGCGGAAGGGGAAAAGAGGTTAGCGGGGGGAGCAGGGTGGCGGTTGAGACAGAGGAGAAAGTGTGGGGGGGGCGGAGGGAGGGAAACACAGCATGTGTGTGCAGATGAAGCACGGCTGAGCAGTTATGAGAGAGCGAGGGGAAACATACCTAGGTCAATGTTTTGGGCGGCCATGGCGCGGGCGAGTGCGCGGGCAGCCTCGATGTATTCGGGCTGCTTGCCCGGCGATGCGCCGCAGAAGACGCAGATCTTGGTTCGAGGCACCGGGGCTGGGGCGGCCGCGGTGCCGTTGGTGTTTTCGGCCGTCATCGTGAAGAGGGTAATGTTCTCGACAGAAGCAGATTGATGTAGATGTTTTGCGCAAAAGAAAATTCGAAGCGATTGTGTCGGTTACAGAAGAGTTGGACTCTAGTTATCTCGCGGCCCAAGCTCTCCCTCTCTGTCAAAGAGTCGGTTGAGAGCAAACAAGCAGGTGGCAGGGTGTGGCAATTGGGAGCAAAAGGATGCGGGGAAAAAGGCTGTCTTGTGACTACTCCTGTCTAATTGGGGGCGCTCTATAAGACTAGGAGGATTTATCAAAGAAAGATTGGCGGCCTGAGGAGTGTTTTATTGCAAGTCAACATGTTGGAACATTTTTTTGGGCAGATGACGTGCAGTGACTCGCTCGGGGGGCCGAGGGGCGGCCACGCGCAATGGAGAGGGGCGACGGCGTCGTTTTCGGCGAGCGGCCGGCACACGCCGCGCCGGGGTGGCTTCTGGCTGGTTGGCGCGATTTTAAACCGCCCGCTTCTGGCTGCCTTGTTGGCAGGTTGACATCAGTCGAGACCCAAACAACGGCTATTTTGGCTTTGGCTGCGCCAAGTCAGGTAGTCAACTCCATCGTGGACAAGTGCTGGGGTTTGGCACGCTGGGAGAGCACAGCCCAGTCGGTGACTCACGGTTTATAGGCGCTCGGTTTAAATTGCCTGCTTCTAAGAAACGTGAAATAAAAGGCTTATACACACATGCTAGTATAAAATAGAGGAGAATTTTTTTCTGCTCTGTTCTTTCCAATATTGGGTCAGCCTGTGAGTCTTGTCTGGTGGGTTCACCGTAAAGGCAGATGCCGTGAGCGCTCTGGCTGCCGGCCACGATAAGCTGCTCATCCCCCGCTCAAGTGACGACTTTGATAGTCTCTTTACCAGCACCGAGCTTGTATTTGATAATGGGACTAAGCTGCCTGCGGCCGAGTGAGTGGGGTAGTACAATAGACTAATTGGAAATTATTGTTATTTTTTTTTTTCCGAGTTTTTCTTCTTGGTCTTTCTCGTCTTCAGGTTGAAGCTTCATTAATTCTTTTGACAAGCATTGCCCCAAGTTAAGTAATATATGTTGCGTCTGCCGGGCCCATGTTGGAAAACTGTCGAGTACAGCTAAAAAAATTTATTCTTCAAGTTTTTTTCCTCTCTTTTTTTTTGTAGTATTCAAAGGCCAGGAACAACTTTTTAACCAGACATCTACCATCATCGTGCTGCCGATGTACAAGCTCAGCTGCCAAAAGGCACCGATCATTAGAACGCACGAACAAACGAGACAAGGCTGCATAACTACCAATAATGACCGTTGGACTCCTCTCGTTCAAAATTGATATGGCATTCAAACCAAACCAAAAAAAAGGGTGGTTGCACAATAAATATGCAATGCTTGGCGTTTCGAGGCGGGCGTGGACACGATGCTCCGTGCACCACAACGCTGTACTCATGCTACGGATGAATAGTCGAGCGCTTGCATTTGTCCTTGTAATGCAGAACACTATTAATCTTGGAAACTCGAGATCTTATCTGCCCTTCAGGATTTTAGATGCAATGCTTTCACATACAGATATCTCTTGTAAAACCGACACTGCCTACCCTTTACCACGTTACTCGTAGCGCCACGTGGGTATTGCAGCGCCAAACGCCAAAAGCCAACGCCACGCCGCCCTAGAAAGAGGACCCTTTTCGGCCCCCTTGGACAGCCAAACTTTTGCGCCGCGCATATCTGGCCTGTCCATCCCCAGACAGCCTCCTTTGCCCGTCCTTCGCCCGTCCACCGGCGTCCTCTGGCATTGCCCATCTCCGGAATCGACTCTACCCCGTCGAATTGTCCCGCCAAAGCGACACAATGCCTGCCCAAGGTGTCGCCGCCGTGCTCCCGCCCCAGCAGGGAGCGCCCGGCCAGCGCCAACAGCAGCAGCAAGGTGTAAGGAATAGCTCCTCGACGCCTGAAAAAAGTTTTCTTTGCCGGCTTCCAACTCTGCTAACACCAATCTAGGGTGGCTTCAACTTTCAACGCCTGCTTCTCGGCGCTGGCTTCTACCTCGCCGTCAATGCCGGCCTCAGCTGGTACATGCAAAAGGACCAGCGCGGCGTCAGCGTCGAGGATCCCACCACCGGCCAGCAGATCCGCGTCACGACCAATACCGGCGACATTCCCGCCTTTCAGCTGCGTCCCAAGGAGCTCGATGAGGGTGCCGTGCGCGCCGTCCTCCCAAAAATGGTCGCGCCCATCTGGCCCCAGGACAGCCACGTCGACATTGTCATTACCGTCTCGCCCTCGTCCAACCCGGCCCCGATCGGGCAGACGCGCCCCGAGTATGTCGTGCTCAACGAGAAGCGCTTCCACATGGGCAACAGCTCCGACAAGCGCCACGTCGACGGCAAGTTCACCGTGCCTCCCGAGGTTCAGCACAACGGCACCCTCTGGGGCCACTTCTTCGTCGGCCTCGCCGGCAGCACCCTCGACCCCCGCGATCCGAGCTGGACCAGCGATACGGCCTATCACATGGCCTACCCTCTGACTCAGTATCTGCCTAAGAAAAAGGTGGCAAAGACGAGAAACCTGCTTGGCTCGCGCGGCGAGGAGGAAGAGGAGGAGTCCGAGATTGTCGAGCCCAAGACGCCCATAATCACGAACCACTACCACCCCAACGCCAGTCTGTCGTTTATTCCTGGCGTCGGCGTCAAGGAGCTCCAGGCCATGCCTCCTCCGATGAAGCACTTTATCCAACTCGAGCGGTCAGGCGCCCGTGATGGCACTGGCCAGAACGGCTGGTACTACCCGCTGCTGTTTGTCAACACGTTCTGGCAGCTCACCAAGGACATGATTCCTCTCAACGAGACGGTCACGGAGCTGCCCATACGCATTGACCTCGGCAACATGGCTGCCTGGCAGTTTCAGATCATGGCCAACATTGAAATGAACTCCAAGGAAAACGCGCGCCAGGCTGCCTTTGGCAACCCGGTCCCCGGCACCGGCGACGGCTCCGAGATTGAAATGGTCAAGGAGATTCTCCTCGACAACAACCCCATCCTGCTTGCCATTACCGCCTTTGCCACCGTCGCCCATCTAATCCTCGAGACGTTGGCGTTTGGCTCCGACATTGCGCACTACCGCAAGAAGAAGGACAATGTCGGTATCTCTGTGCGCTCCATTTTGGCCAATGTCTTTATGCAGACCGTCATTTTCCTGTACCTACTCGACAATTCGCAAAACACGAGCTGGATGATTCTCGGCTCCCAGGTTGTCGGCATCGTCATTGAGTTTTGGAAGATTACCACCGTCGTCGACGTCCGCTGGCGCGCCACACCTCCTGGCTCCTACATCCCGTACTGGTTCGTCTTTGAGGACAAGCACAAGCTCACCGAGACGGAGGAAAAGACCAAGGAGTACGACGAGATTGCCTTCAAGTACATGTACATTGTCGCCGTGCCCCTGCTGATTGCCTACGGCATCTACTCGCTCTGGTACGACACGCACAAGTCGTGGTACTCGTTTGTCATTGCCACGCTCGTCGGCTCCGTCTACACGTACGGCTTCCTCATGATGGTGCCCTCGCTGTACATCAACTACCGCCTCAAGAGCGTCGCCCACATGCCCGCCAAGGCCATGATGTACAAGTTCCTCAACACCTTTATCGACGACCTCTTTGCGTTCACCATCAAGATGCCGCTCCTGCACCGCCTCGCCACGTTCCGCGACGACATCATCTTCTTCGTCTACCTGTACCAGATGTGGGCCTACAAGACCGACTACTCCCGCGTCAACGAATTTGGCCAGGGCGGCGGCGACGAGGACGAGCAGCCGCCCAAGCTGGTCGAGGACAAGGGCAAGAAGGAGGAGGTCAACATGGACGCCAAGCGAAAGGCTGTCAAGGAGATTCTGGAGGAGAGGGCCAAGGCCAAGACCAGCGGCGCTGACACGGGCGCTGCGACGAAGAGGAAGTGAGGCGTGTGCGGGTATCATGCGAGTTGAATGGTGGTGGATGCATATGGCTCGCGTGGGCCGCACGCGTGGAGGGCTCATAGATCGAATGATAAACAAGGAATACATTGAATCTGTATTCAACAATCTACTTACTGCGTCGTCCGTCACTGTTTTCTTTGCGCATCTGACACTTGTGCGCTAAGACGTTGGCTTTATTCTTTCACAGCCTTTTAAGGCTTATCCTGAACGTGGCTGCGCTCGGGCAAGGTATGGGGAACACCTTGGGTTGATCTATACACAACTTCTCAAGGATCCCCTCGCTTAGGTTGATTACCCTGCCGCTTTCCTTTCATGTGCAGTATGATTGCCAAAACAGCAGCCCAATCAAAGCTCGTGGCTCAGGCCAAGTCCCAACTCAGCCCATGCGGGGTTGGCACATCCGCTTCAGCTGGGCGGCTACCATTCAGCCTGCACGCACCTCTGTCACCCGCAAGCACAAACTTGCAAGTGATGCTGACTATGATCTGAAGAAGGCCTCAGAGACAAATACACGGCAGTCTTTTCCCACTAACTGCGTTTCCGACCAGGGATAATATCTTTCCTTCGCCACTCGCCCTACTGCGGCTCCGGACGGCCACGATCGTTCCACCTTGGTATATCCTTGGCTCGCTTCAGCGCCGCGCAGCATCGTTCTGTTACTACGCATTACCAGCATCTGCCCGGGATCACTGCGTCCAGCTTCGTTCTTCTTAGCAGCCCACAGCCCCGAGCCATGTCAGGTTCCACACCGGCGGTGCGTATGCTGAACCTTCAGGACTACACCATTGCATGGACTTGCAGGATACGTATAGAATTCGTTGCCGCCCAGGCATTTCTTGATGAGACGCACGATCTTGGCGCTAGTCGAAACGGTACTCACTACGCCCTGGGCAGAATCGGGAGACACAATGTTGCCATTTTTTCCATGATTGATGGCCGGTCGTATGGTCTAGACTTGATGTCACTGCATGACAGCTACCCCAACATCCAGCTCCTACTGTCAGTCGGTATAGGCAGCGGGCCGCCAAGCGGAATCCATGACATACCAGTACGCTGGGGGGACGTTGTGGTCGACGCCGGGGTAGTCCATTGGTTCTGTGGGGAATTTCTGTCGCAGCCCCTCGAAACTGCAGAGCCCCTGTACTTGCGGTCAGCCGTGCGAAAGCTTAGAGCCTGCCACGTGAATAACGGCCAGCGGCTCGAAGAGTCCATCGATAGCATTCTTGAGCAGCAACATGGCCTAAAGAGGTATTATCAGCGACCCAGTGCAGCCACCGACAAGCTGTCCAGATCGGCCCTTGACCATGGATCGATTCTTGAATTGATGTGCACCGATGACTTGTCCAACCTAATGTTGCGACCCGAAAGAGCCCCAGGCCCGGGCCAGCTGGCTGTTCACTACGGCAAGATTGAGGGCGCAGAGTGGGCGATGAGAAGCGCGCTGGACTGGGACGAGCTGGAGTCTACAAATGGCATCTTATGTTTCGACGAGATAGCTGCCAAGCTGCCGATCCCTTGCCCCACCATCACGATTCGAGGGATATCAGACTACGTGGACGCGCCTGGAGATGGCAAGTGGCGAGGGTATGCAGCAATGGCGGCGGCCGCCTTTGCAAAGTCTCTCTTGCGTGAGATTCCGTCAGTCCAGGCGGGGGCGGCGGCCGCTGCCACGAGCGCCTTTGAACCTGAAAATGCTGCGAGCAGCAGCCGAGCCAACCTCAGCTCTCGCGTTCCTCTTGCTCGTCCCAGGCAGTCCGCAAGGCCATTTACACCGGAGACGACGTCCAGTCCGCGAGGCACGAGTCCGGCTGGGGCACCTCCCACGGCGGCCGACATTGCCTTGCTGCGACCATGTTACATCATGTGCCTGGTGATGCTTCTGGTCATTACGGGTAGCGCCAGCTTTGCTATATATTGGACACTCCACTTTGGAAAAATGGGAGATGGCTTTACAGCCGCTAGCTGGATGGTGGCCGTCGGGACTCTGGCATTAGCTCCTGCAGTCGCTCGCCACTATCCGTACTGTACATGTTGGAGTGGTGAGACGCTCTACACCCGAGGCCTTTGCCGGATCAACACAATGCCAGCACTTTAGCCTCTTTTTGGTTCCCAAAAAAAAAATAGCATATGTAGCGAGCTTTGGGATTCTCCTGTAGTAGAGCGAGTGTGGCAATTAGCGACTAGACGCTGTAAATGTATTGAAATATTGACGTAAACGGAATCATTCGAGTTGTAGATAGACTGTTTGCGGTGGTTATGTGTGGTGGACCACGGCCTTTCCCACCTTACGCATCCTGCGTTGTAAACCGATCTAGAATAGTCAAATCGAGGATGTGTAATTTACTGCAGGACGCCAAGCCGAAATCAGCTGTAACAAGTATATCGATTTTTGAATCTTGAGCGGCATTCTACCATGTACGCCTTCTTAAACTTGCCTACTCGTGCTTTGCTGTCTCGCATTGGCAAGGCACAGCTGCGTCAATAAAGTCACCACAAACAAGCTTCGCCTTCCTGTAGGATTTTCTTTTGGAAACAAACAAAGATAATCTGTTGCTACTTCATCATTATCCTGAGCAGAGGCAAAGAGAATCGGGAATGCTGGCAAAGTCTTTGATCCGAGCGCCTAGCCTAATCGGCATGGAGCCCAGGCCATAGTCCACCGGCGGACTAGTAATCCAGGAACTCGATGGCGATCGTCACTAATCCGTATTTGTGTGCAAATTCAACTGACATGTCAAATGCTCCGAGATGCGTGGTAGCTGCCTGTGGAGTATGTACCTCTTTAGCCAGTCACCACTCAGAAGCCTCCGCTCCGACTGTCGGAGGTGGGCAGAAATTTTTGGTGACGCATTGCGGCATTGCGGCAGTGGAAAGCTACACGCCGCTATTTTTTTCAACGCACCCCGCTCCATTTAATCCGGGGACGACCTGCGGTTACTTTGGCTCTCGAGAGCTTCAATTTATCAAACTCTTTCAGTTGCCGACTCTCTTCACATCCTTCATCGGCCACAGCCATCATCTCAATCGACTCTGCGTATCATATAGCCGCTACAATGTCGCTACCCAACCCTACCGAGGACCTCGACTGGGGTGGCTACTTGGGAGGCATTCATGAGATATTCCACAAGAATGCCGTTGCTCATCCCGACAGGCCCTGTGTCATCGAGACCAAGACTTCCAAGTGCGTCATGTCCTTTTGCATTGAGCCGAGGCCATGTCAGTGTCAGTAGCTGACAGGGGCACACAGGGCGCCAACCACAACCTACACCTACCGCCAAATTGACGAGGCGAGCAACAACATTGCAAACTACTTGCGCGATGCTGGCATTCAAAACGGCGACGCCGTCATGATCTTTGCGCACCGCTCAGTCGAGTTGGTCTGTGCATACATGGGAACCCTGGCAGCCGGTGGCATCGTCACCGTCCTGGATCCTCAATATCCCCCACAAAGGCAACAGAGTATGATTAGCCCTGGACGAAAGCTAGAGGGGCAATTCAGCTAAATCGTCGCACCAGTCTACCTTCAAGTCGCTCAGCCCAAGGCGCTGATCTCCATTCGCAAGGCTACCGAGGAGAGCGGGTAAGCGCTAATCTAAAATGTGTGGCCTGAAATCTCACCATATTGACATGCCGATGCAGTCCTCTTGCGCCTCTCGTTCAAAAGTACATTGATGAGGACCTTGGTATCAACATCAAGATTCCGGACCTGCGCTTTACCGATGACGGCGCATTGACTGGCGGCGACCAAGATGGCAGCGACATCTTTGCCAATGTCAAGGCGAGGGCCTCTACACCCCCAGATGTGCTCATTGGACCCGATTCCAACTGCACGCTGTCGTTTACGAGCGGAACTCAAGGCTTACCAAAGTACGCGCATCCAACCTCCGTTGCTCCTCGCAAGACGCTGAGCTTTTGCTGATATGTCACAGGGGCGTACTTGGCCGCCATTACAGCCTGGCAAGATACTTCCCATGGATGGCGGAAAAGTTTGGCCTCTCATCAGAAAGCGTGTACGCTTGTCTTTCTGGAATTGCTCACGACCCAATCCAGCGAGGTACGGATTTCTCTGCACTGTGGTTGAAGAACCATTTCTAATTGTTGCGTCAGATATCATGACGCCGCTCTTCCTAGGCGCGAGGCTCCTGATTCCCGCCAAGGAGGATATCCAGCACGAGAGACTGAGTGAATGGATGCGAGAGTGGTCACCGACGACGACTCACCTCACGCCTGCCATGGGACAGATTCTGGTCGGTGGCGCCACGGCTCAATTCTCCAACCTGCGCCAGGTCTTTTTTGTCGGTGACGTCCTCACTACTCGCGACTGCCGCGCGCTTCGAAAGCTCGGCCCTGCGTGCAGCATCATCAACATGTACGGAACCACGGAGACATCTCGCGCCGTGTCCTACTTTGAGGTCCCTTCAGCACAAGAGGATCCGACAGCCCTGGATTCACTGGGCGATTCTGTCCCCGCTGGCTGGGGCATGAAGGATGTCCAGGTGTTGGTGGTGGATCGCAAGGATCGCACCAAGATCTGCCCCATTGGTGTCGTTGGAGAAATTTATATCCGCGCTGCCGGACTCGCGGAAGGATACCTCAATGATGCTGAGAAGAACAAGGAAAAGTTCATTGACAACTGGTTTATCGACAACAACAAGTGGGTGGAAGCAGACAAGGCCAGCAGCAAGGGCGAACCGTGGCGCAAGTACTACAAGGGGCCACGAGACAGGCTTTACGTCACAGGAGACCTTGGAGAATATCGACCAGACGGGTCTGTGCGTGTTTTGGGCCGCATCGACTCCCAAGTCAAGGTGACTAATGATTCGTTCACATGCTTGTTCCGTGAGGCTAACTTTACAGATTCGCGGATTCCGGGTGGAGCTCAACGAGATTGATGCCAACCTAAGTGGCAGCCCTCTGATCCGGGACTGCAAGACCCTGGTTCGAAGAGATCGCAATGAGGAGCCGACACTCGTCAGCTACATTGTGCCCGAGATTGCAGAGTGGAAGCGCTGGCTTGAGGCTCAGGGCCTCCAGGACATTGAAGAGGAGGGTGTGGAAATGGGACCCTGTACCGTCTACCTCAAGAAGCGGTTCCGCCTCATCCAAGCCGAGGTTCGAGACCACCTCAAGTCTCGTCTACCGGCGCACTCAGTTCCTTCGATCTACCTTGTATTGCAAAAGCTGCCGCTCAACCCGAACGGAAAGGTCGACTCTCCTAACCTGCCTTTCCCCGATGCCTCTCTCATGATGGAGGAAGCCTCGGAGGAGGATCTAAAGAGCTGGGAGGCTCTGTCAGAGACCGAAAAGACTATTGCGACACAATGGTCGACGCTTATCCCGGGTCTGAATGCCCAGACAGTCAGGTATGCATCTCTTGATGATTCATGTCTCCACATTCAACCACTAACACCCGATTCATAGGCCCGACTCAAGTTTCTTTGACTGCGGTGGTCACAGTCTTCTTGCCCAGCAGCTCTTGCTTGACCTTCGCAAGAACCTGAATGTCGACATTACTATCAGCGTTCTCTATGCAAACCCGACACTTCGCGGCCTCAGCACCCAAGTGGACCGCCTTCGCAGCGGCCAGACTGTCACAGTCGACCACTCTGCCGACACTGTCTACTCCGAATCCCTCGACGAGCTCACCAAGACCCTAGAGGCCAAGTATCAAAGCGCGGATCCCGACGCCCTGAGTCCTTCTACCGGCGCCACCTTTTTCCTGACTGGTGCCACTGGCTTCCTCGGCGCATACCTAGCCAAGGACATCCTAGACAGGAAGAACACAAAGCTTATTGCCCACATCCGTGGAGCCAAGGACCACAAGTTCGCCAAGGAGCGTCTAACAAGGTCCCTCAAGGGCTATGGTCTCTGGCAAGACTCGTGGGCGGACAGGATCTCGTGCGTTATCGGTGATCTGACCAAGCCCCGTCTTGGTCTTGACGACGCCAGCTGGAAGCACGTCGCGGAAACAGCCGACGCATTCATCCACAATGCTGCGTACGTGCACTGGATTGCTCGATACGAGCAGATGATGCGTCCCAATGTCCTCTCCACCATCGACGCGATGAAGCTCTGCAATGAGGGCAAGCCCAAGCTCTTCTCGTTTGTCTCGTCAACTTCGACCCTCGATACAGACCACTACTTTAATCTATCGGACGCCCAGACCGCTACCGGGCGCGGCGCCGTCCTCGAGTCTGACGACATGATGGGTAGCCGTAACGGTCTTGGCACCGGCTACGGTCAAACCAAGTGGGTTTCTGAGCAGCTCGTCCGCGAAGCCGGCCGCCGTGGTCTCCGCGGCGCCGTGGTCCGACCCGGCTACATTCTCGGCAGCAGAAACGGCGGTGTCTCCAACACCGACGACTTTTTGATTCGCTTCTGCAAGGGTTGTGTGCAGCTCGGCGCTCGTCCCCGCATCATCAACTCGGTCAATGCCGTCCCCGTGGACCACGTCGCTCGCGTCGTTGTCGCTTCGGCGCTGAACCCCCTCCCTGGCGTCAACGTCGTACACGTCACGGCGCACCCTCGACTGCGGATGAACGAGTTTCTCTCCGCGCTGAGCTACTACGGTTACGAGGTGCCCGAGGTCGACTACGAGGACTGGAAGACGCAGCTCGAGGAGTTTGTCTCGGCCGGAGCCGTCGAAAAGGACCAGGAACAAAGCGCGCTGATGCCGCTGTTCCACATGGCCACCTCGAACCTGCCGAGCACCACCCGGGCGCCGGAGCTGGACGACAGAAACGCGGTGGCCATCCTCAAGGCTGATGCGGACCGCTGGACAGATGTCGATGATAGCGCAGGCGAGGGCATCACTCGTGAGGACATTGGCAGATATCTCCGATACCTCGTGGAGATTAAGTTTATGGCGGCACCTACTGGTAGAGGCCGTGAACTGCCTGCGATTGACACTGCCATTGCTGAGGCGCAGGCACAGTGGGGAGTCGGCGGTCGCGGCGGTGCTTCTTAACAAGGCTCTTTGTAAAGAGGTTTAGGGTTATGCTTTGGGGATGGACATGTATGGATTTAAAATGGTTAGGATGGGTTAAAATAAAAAAAGCGGAAATGAACAAATATCAGACAATATCAGACAATATCAGACAATATCAGACAATATAAGACAGAATGTGTTTCGAGGACGAGCCGAGTAGATTCCACAGTGTGAGGATGCGTACCTAGGTACCTATGTACGACTCAACAGGCCAGGACGCTGGCCGCCCGATTTCGTGGTAGACTGCTCATACACAGCAGTACGACACCACGCAAGGGTTAATTATACTCTGCGTTTTTTCTGTTCCAATTACAAGATTAAGCTACTTTCGAAACCGCAGATGTGGAACTGGGGATTGTCGTACGATCATCGTCCACTGTAACCCACTACAACGCCGCCGCAAAACAGTGGTGACGCCTAATGGATCTGGTAGGGCTACGTGGGTTTTTAAACAGTATTCTTTCAATCATCTACTTGCAGCCCGTGATTTGATTTGAGAATATGGAAAGCCGTTCAGGTTCACAAATCTACATAATTTTGTACCCCTCCCATGAAGCAAATGGCGGCTGACCCGGCGCTAACCGCGGTGCCGTCCTGCCCTGCCTAAACCCTGCTTCGCCCCGGGGCCTTTGTTCCCGCGCAGGCCTCCAACATGAGCTGCCAACCATCTGGCGAGATCTGGCGAGCCCTGACGATCCTGGACCCGACGGCGTTTCAATCATCCCCTTGCTTTTCTGGCCTTTCCTACTCTCTCACCGAATCACCCGTTCATCGTGTCCCTCGAGCTTCTCGATGCGCACCTCTGCCCTTGTGCCTTCCACGACCATGACGCCGCACTGAACGCAGCCCGCTGCCCCTCCTCACTAGGTACGCTCTCTCTGCCTGAACAGACGGACTGCGCCACGGTTTTGTCGCCCCCACGGAGCACTTGAGACGACAACGAAACCTCACCACAACAACCATTTGCCGCCGATTCCCTCACGAGCCCCCAATCGCCACGCTCGTCTTCTAGATCTCCAGTTCCTTTACCGCAGCACACGCCCTTGCCTGCCTTGCGCGCGCCCTTCGGTCCGTCCGCCCGCAATGGGCCACGACTCGGTGGGCTCGCTGCTGGCCGACATTGCCAACCTCGTCGTCGACGGCCTGCGCATCCTCGGCCTCGCCGACAAGCGCCACTGGGGCCCCGACGAGTACGAGCTGCAGCGGGCCATGGAGCGCGTCCTTAACGACGCCAAGACGGACTTTCAAGAGCTCGCGCCCTTGCTCAAGAGTCAGTCTCACTACGAGCACGACCGAACGTGTAAGCTACTTTATCGGAACGACTGTTTGCTCAGACAAGAGGACAATGGTTTAACAAAAGCTAACTTGGTGTTGAATTCAGTCACGTCGCTCGAAGAACTCCGAAAGCTGAGCGGTCAATTCTACATGCACATACAAAATATACGAGAATGGAGCCGGTCCGGCGGCCCCGTCAACGCCGTGTGGGTGCGCGACACCAAGTCGCTCCAGCGCCAGCTGCACCGCGCCCAGTGCCGCGCCGCTCAGCGCGTCTTTAGCAGCGCCAAGGAGACGTCCCAGCGCTGCCTCGGCGCCTTCATCATCCACCGCAAGCAGCGCGCCTGGGTCGCCGCGCGCCGCGCCGGCGCGAGCGACTACGACTGCCAGCGGCGGCAGACGGACGAGGTCGACGAGTGCTACGCCATTGGCGGCTTCGAGCGCCTCGGCGACCTCGACGTGGCCTTTGTGTGCGACTATTGCGACGGCCACGTGCTGTGGGACGACGTCGAGACGGTGCCGACGACGCGAACGGGCGTCGACTCGCTGCCGGACGGGGCGTCCGCCGCGCTGGGGGCGGGCTCGCTGCTGCCCACGTCGACGCCGCTGCAGGACCAGCACGGCGCGGCGCTGGGCGAGTGGCGGGCCACGGCCGCGACGCGATCGGACCAGCAGCCGAAGCAGGTGGTGTACCCGCCGATTGCCATTGCCAGCCACATTGCGCCGGTCCGCGGCGACTGGCTGGCGCGCCTCATGTGTCCGCTGTGCGAGGACGCCGCGGAGCCGCAGGACATTGACGACGAAGAGGACATTTGGCAGCCAGAGAACCTCTTTGACGACTTGGCGGCGCTGCAGGAACACTTGGAGTGGCAGCATGCGCCGTCGCCGCTACCGACGACGCTGCCGGTGTCGCTGCCCTTGACGGACAAGTGCATCGTCATGTAATTTGATAACAAATGACGTCTCAAAGAAATACCCGGAGCACCATTGACGACGAGATCATACCAGCAGACACGAGCAACTCTACGATACCATATTATTATACATGCCGATGACATTACTCTAGCATCGCACTGAACACACGGAACGGCGTTTTACGGACACTTGGCATATTGATTTTCTTATACATGGGAGACACGTTTTGAATCTTTTTATGATATTTCCACAAATGTACATGGGAGCAGTAAAAATACATTTTTTGTCGTCATGTTTTTCATTTATTTTTGTCACCATTCTTTCCCCCGTCTCCGCTTTCCCTCTCTAGTTTTGTAGTATACCCAAACATGCAACCAGGCAGAAACGTTCCTTTCGCTATTACACACGACGATGCACCATGTTCAACCACCACTCTCTACATGATTAGAAGAACCGCCAGTAGACAAAGACAATAAAGATGAAGCCCAGGACCGCAAACGGCCCGTACTGCTTCAGCAGCAGCTCCCAGTTGATGCGCACCGCCGCGCGCCTGTACTTTTTGCTGTCGTCGCGCAGCCTGCTGCTCATCTCGCCCATCTTCTCCAGGTTGTCGCCTCTGTACAGCAGGTCCTCGATGTTCTTGGTCATGACCTTTGTCACGTCGCGCAGCTCGTCATTCAGCTTGTCGAGGTTCTGCGACGCGCGCGCGTCGGCGTACGTCGTGCGCGTCTTTGCGATGAACGTGTCGAAATCCATAAAGGCGTACGGCCGCAGCGACGGGTTGTGCACCTGCGCGGGCGGGTGCGTCGTGTGAAACTCGCGCGCGAGGTCGGCGAGGTAGGTAAAGGCGAGCTTGCGCGGGTAGGAGCGCTCGCAGATGCAGAGAAAGGCAACGTCGGCGTCGACGAGGTAGTGCAGCGTGTAGGCGCCCGACTCGATCGAGGCCTGCGGCTCAGAGGTGCGGGTGAGCTTGCGCATGATCTGGCGGACCTGGTTCTTGACTTCGGCGAGGGCGGCTTCGGCCTGCGGGACTGTGTTAGCAAATTTTTTGTGGGAGGGGGTGGTGGGAGGCCGGACGGACCTGTTCGTCGTCGACCGAGGCGCAGAGCATGAGGCCTGGTGGTGACAGTTAGCCGGGGATTTTATTCTAGATTGCCGGCGCGGAGGCGAAAGAGGGAGGGGGGCCGTACCATCGAGCCGCGATATTTGTGTCGATCTAATCATGATTTCGGTTTGGATGTGTTGTTTTCGGTAGAAGAAGAAAGGGGGGAGGCGGCGTTGCGGTCGAGAAAGTCGGTTGGTGTGCGCCTGCTGCTTCCTACAACGTGTCCAGACAAGCAGCGATGCGCGTCACGCCTAGCACCCAGTCCAGGCTGCAGCTCTCTCAACAGAAGGAGATGACAATGAGAGGATGTTTGGGGCGATGAAAAGGTAGTGGGTGTGGCGAATGGTCGTTCAATACTGCTTTGACGCTGTTTGGGTGGGAATTGTTTGTCGTTTGTTTAGAAAGTCTTTCGAGGTTTGATGACGGCTACAGGGGAGAAAGAGAGGCAAGGGGGGCCAATCCGGCCGGGGTGCCGCCCCGCCAAACGTTGGAGCCGGCAACGGCCTACACATGTAGCCATCTTTCTTGTATGGCAGCATTTTCAGGATAATATTGAAAGAAAAACAATGATATAAAGATTACAAGTAAGCAATACCTGCTTGGCGTAGTTTATCATCCATGCTCCCTGTAGCGACAATTAATGATCTCATGGAAGAACAGAGATCATACCCTGCCACCAAAGTACTACTAACTACAGGTAATAGGCAGCTATTTCATATATGGAACATTATTTGCTATTTTCCTTGTATTTGTACAACTTTCTAAATTTCATCCTCTTCCTCGTCAAAATCATCCTCTCGGCCCATGTCGTACAAGATCCTGCCACCATCACCACCACCCACGTCCGTCTGCGCATCAAAGTACGGCAGCACAATACCCTCCCTGTCCTTTCTCTGCTTCTCCGTCAAGCCCAGGTTAAACGTACTCTCTGGGCCCTCCTCCTCTCCGTCCTCTGCGGCCGCACCCGGCGTCGCAAACGCCGGGTGATCGCTCCGCAGCAGCAGCTTCCCCGTGCCCCTGCCGCCACCATCCGGCCGCGCCAGCACAAACGTCTCCGTCACCGTGCGCCCGCTCCTCCTGCGCAGCTCCATGGTCAGCACAACACCGTTTCTCTCCTCGGCCTCGGCGGCCTTGCGCTGCAGCCCAACGAGGACGCCCTCGCGGCCCTCGCCGAGGCCCCATTCCGGCTCGACGAGGGCCTTGTCGCGCGCGCGCTGGCGGGCTACTTCCTGCGGCAGGCTGGCCAGCCGCAGGATGGCGGTGGCGAGGTGGCAGAGTATGGTCAGGGGCGCCGGCTCGTACTCGCTCAAGGTGGCGGCGGGCAGGAGCACGGGCACGTCGGTGTGGTAGACGGCCACGATGGACACGGCCGGGGTGATGATGCCGGAGAGGAAGCTGGCGAGGGATTGCGGGATCGCGGAGGATAGAGTGTTGAATGAATCTATGAGAACAACGGCGCCTGAAACAAAATTAAAGAAGGAGCTGTTAGTCGGAGATTATTAGCATGGGAGTGAGTATAATCGTACGTGGACTGCTACGATCGCGTGTAGAAGCGGCAGCTGGATCTATATTCGGGTAGTGAGAAAGAAGCTCTTTCGTGATTGACTGAGAATCTTTTCCCGTGGCTTTGATCACGACGTCTACGTCGCGCGGCTTCTTCATGGTAGCGAATGAGAGCAGGATGACCTTGGTCCTTGACAGCTGTGAGATGTCACGATTAGCTGTTGTTCAATGATGACGCTGAGTTGCGGGAAATGCAACAGCGCATCTCACCTTGGCTCTTGTGATGAATTCCGCGACGACTGGCGTGGCGGGCTGCTCGAGGTTGTCGAGCAACAGCGTGAGCGGACTGGCGCCGTCCCTCAGATTGAGCAGCTTCTGCAGGAGCAGCAGGCTGTGCGACCGTGTATGCGCGGCGTTGACGGGGGCCATGATGTGCCGCAGTGCTGCTTTGCTTTGTTTCTGCAGGGCAGAAAATCAATCTCGCCTTTTTGGCAGCTGCAAAGTATGCCGGTAGTTGATTGTTGCGGCGAGTGTAATAGGAAGTTGAAAATTCAAGAGAAGATTTGTAGCGCCTGATCTTGGTCTTGGTGTGGGGAAGAGGGTCGGGCGAGCTGCACTGGTCGGCCATCTAGGAGATTTGCTTGAGGAAGAGTCGTATTTTTTTGTGCAATGACAGATTGAAACTGCCTGGAATGACGGAATGGTTTGCTTCACGGGAATTTGGAAAGATGACGCTCAGCACTCACAGTATCATAGCCTCCACGCGTTAGACGAGATACCTAACACCACCGTCAGGGTTCACTTACACTGCCAGGGCTGAACAATAGCAAAAGATCAAGCCTGTGACCTCTGACGAGCAAACTCAATGATTACAGTTTTTACAGTAGGTAAACTAACACGTCCCTACATCATCTCCATAGATGCTGTCACTTTGTCAGGCTGTTTGTGTCTACTGCTGCTCCGTTTGGCTCAGTTTCCTGGCCACCTTTCCCGTTCACCTCCTGATTGTCTGGACCCGTCTCTGCTCTCTCCCCTTCTTTCCCGTTTTCCTCATCCTGTGGCTCCGACGACAGCGTTGCCTCCCAATCGCTCTCAAACTTTGCGCGGAGAAAGTCGTCAAAATCGCCCGCCTTGCGCCGTTCGTGCGCCGCCCACGCCTGCGCAAGCCACTCGGGGTCGTGCCGCCCCTGAACCAGGCTCTCCGTGTACGCGGCGCAGTCGTACCGGAAGCTGTCGTCGTTCATCAGCGACTCCACGTTGGGCCGCGCCGCGCCGTCGTCTGCTGTGAGGATGTGGCGCTGGTCGGGGAAGAGGGCGACAATTTCTGCATGGTCGTCTGCGTCGAGACTGCTCCATGCCATGGGATTGGATAGTATCGTCTGTTTGTAAATATTAGCCAGAATCATTCTCCCAAGGCAGAATGTGCCAGCGAGTTGGGCGTACTCGTAAATTGGCCTTTGCCAATGGCGATTTGGGGTCTGTGAGGAGTCGCTCGGCATCCCATTTGCGCTGTGGGCGCTTTGTGATGATCTTGACAGTCTTTTTGACTATAGCTTCCTCTACGGCGCGTCCTGCGCTTCGCAGGGACCGTCGGGGACGAGATGCCAAACTCGTGTTTGCTGCGTCTGCTTCTTGCGCACTGGTCTTCGGAGCGGCGTCTGAGGCTTCACAATGCACGCCCTCATTCGTGGTTGCTACCTCGATCTCATCCTTGACAGGCGCCGATTCCATCTCAGTAGACGCCATTTTTTTGGGTGAGATGCCAGAATTGTCTGGCGCTGGAAGCGATGCGAATTCGCGACCGCAACAGTAGCGGCGGCCCAGGATTTTCCAGGATTCAGAGTGCGCGGCCGTGCAAACGAGTGTCCAATCGCAACACTATCGGCTCGGATAATTGCCCGTCAATACGGATTGCGACGTCATGTACCGTCAGTCATGGTGACAAAGGAAGTGGAGAGTCACAAACGGACAAGACTGTCGGACAACATAATGCGTTAGTGATGGTGAAGGTTGCAAGATCTCACTTGAAGCTATTTGTGGGTGCCGCGGCTGTGTCGCACGGCGAAGTACACAACCAGCGATTGCCCAGTACAATCTCTTTCAGAGCACGCACCTATGTAAATTTCGTCAAGTATACATCCATTTATTTAATTTTATCATATCGTACTTGGTTCTTCTGCAAGCTCGCATTCAAGTCTCACAACAGGCAGCCTCAGTACGTTGCATTCACCTTATTAGTCAGAAAGGTGGCTCCGACTACCATTGATATAAAATACACGCCCCGATGTCGGATGCGGAGCTGCTGGGTTTCCTTTATGCATCGCGATGCAGTGAATGGTGAGCGTCTTCATTACCTGACATCAGCCATGGCAACGCAGACGCAAACAGAATACCTTGCCGAGCCCTCCAGCGCCGCTCACGGCGAGCCGGCGGGCTTCACCAAGACACGGTCGGGGGTGACGGTCAATAGTAGGGACATTGCCGACACCACATCTCCCAGTTTGATGATTGAGCTCGGCCGTGTTCGTAGCAGACAAGTCGACCCTGACGAATCCCGCAGCAGCCTCGAGGATCTGACCGGCCTGCCGGAAGAGCAGGGCAGCCCGGCTCGTCTGATGCCGCAGGGTGTGCCGCCCGAGCTGCCCAATCTCATGGCCGAGATTGTCTTTGTGCTCGTGTGCACGGCGGGCCAGCTCATCTTTTCCCTGACGCTCGGCCACATTACCGTGAACCAGTTCGTCTTCCAAAAGGCGCTGGACATTGTGCCCTCGCAGATCCCGTGGCTGCTGGGCGCGTCCACCCTGGCGAGCGGCCTGTCCGTCATCGTCTTTGGCCCGCTGGCCGACCTGGCGCCGCCCAAGCCGCTCATGATCGGTGCCTTTTTGTGGGAGGCTGCCTGGAACGCCGTGTCTGCGCTGGCCATCTCGCCAAGCCTCAAGATTCTCTTTTTTGTGTCGCGCGCGATGCAGGGATTGGCGGTCGGCGTGCTCGTGTCCGCGTCGATGAGCATCCTGGGACGAGTGTACAATCCCGGCATGCGCAAGACGCGCGTCTTCTCCATGATGGCGGCCGGTGCGCCGTTTGGCTTTTGGATCGGGGCGATGCAGGGCGGCGCTCTCAGCTCCCATCTCCCATGGATCTTTGGGAGCACGTCGCTATTCCTCTGCGCCTGCGCCACGGCCGCATACTTTACGATTCCACCGCTGGTTCCTGCCAGGGATGGTAACTCGGCGGATGCGCCGTCGATCAAGCATTTCGACTACATTGGCGCGGCGCTGGCATCTCTGGGCAGTGGCTTGATCCTGTTTGGACTCACCCAGGGCTCCTCTGTGCAATGGAACCCATACACCTATTCCCTTGTCATCGTAGGCGCGCTCATGTTGGTTGCATTCTACTTCTCGGCCCCATATGTAAAGAGACCACTTGTACCCCAGGCTGTATGGAAGACCCCTGGCTTTGTTCCAGTGTTGCTGGCTTACGTGTTTGGATTTGGTGGCTACGGTGAGTTGCAAAAGCCGCGTCCAACTCTGGTACCATGACGCTAATATCTTTCAGCGGGAGCATGGCAGTTCTATGCGATTCAATTTTGGATCAGATACCAAGGAGCTTCTCCGCTCAAAGTCGCGCTCTACCTGCTCCCCAATGCGCTGGTCGGGGTGGCAGCAGTCTGGCTTGTCTCTAGAACGCTTCACGTTCTCCCCGGCCACTGGATCTTGGCCACGAGCATGGTCTTTTTCGGCATTGGAAACGTCTTCTTCCTTCCGCAGCAGCCAGGGACATCGTACTGGGCGCTCTCCATGCCGGCCGTTGCACTGGCCTCTCTCGGACCCGACCTGAGCTTCGCGGCCGCGACCATCTTCATCACCTCGAGCGTGCCAAGATCGTACCAAGGCTCGGCGGGTAGCTTGCTCGTGACGGTCCAGAACTTGACACTGGCCATCATGACTTCGGTCTCCGACTCAATCGGGATCAAGGTTGACCAGTTGCCCTCGGGGGAGATAGGCTTGGAGGGTATGCGCGCCATCTGGTGGTTTGGCTTGGCCTTGTCCCTTGTAGCGGCTTTGATTGCAGCCACCATGGTCCGAATTCCGAAAGCAGAGGAGAAGGAACACGTGCAGTAGCGCCGGAGATGTTCCAGAGATGCCAGTTTTATGGCCTTTCTCATAATCCAAATCTAATATAGCAAAACTCTCGAAAGAGAAGCCTCGCGGGCCGCCGTGGAATTTTGATGGCGATAAATTTGCTGCGCAGTGAACACTGGGCTCTGCCTCGCCACCATTCTGGCTGCCGTGCGCCAAAGACCAGCCAAGGTGCACCAAGCCGGATCTCAGATTCGACGAGATGTTTCTCAACAACGAAATCATAATACATTCATACAGCGCATACTGAACGCACGAAGAAAATTGCCACTGAGTTTTCGTCATGGCTGGTGATTGGGACCAATTACACCCTGAGCGTACTATCGCCAAAGCTCGCCAAATAAGACAAAGACGCCCAATAACGCCGTCTTTTAGACATCTTCAAACCTTTGTAACTACGATATTTTCCACGCTGGGAAATGCTTCTGCTCATATTGCTACACTCACCAGCCCCAGCCCCAGCCCGTCCATGCATTGGCATGCTTTGACCTCTTTATTTTAGTGCTGCCATCCGCCTGAACCTCTGCGTACTCATTGATACCCGGACGGAAGCCGACTTCATCTTGCCTTTGTTTGGCAAGTTTCACTTTTTGCTTCTCGGCCTCTGTCGGGGGTCTTGACGGTAGTGGCCGGCCAGAGCTGCGTGCCTTTTCAACAGCGCAAAAAAATCCCAAGTCATCCTGTATTTGGCGTAATTGCTGTGCCGAGAGTGATGAGATCTGTTGCAACATGACTTCAGACGACAAACTTGGCGAGGAGTCTCTCTCAAGAGCTGCAGCCTGGGGGCGGGAAAAACGTGGCAGGTCGTCGCGGATGCGCTCACAAGTCCAGCATACACAGTGCGATGGCGCTCCGCTTGGAGTCTTGTCATGGGCGACCGATGACTTGTCCTCATGGTAGCCCGGGACATCGGCATTACGCACAAACGCCTTGCATACCGACGGAAACAGCGTAAAGGTTCTCCAAAACAAGCGCGAACCAAAAGACAGCTCGGCTGCAGCGTCTGCATTGGTGTCACAGGCTAGCCGCGCTTTCACGTCTTCAAACTCGGCACTGGCCCGCTCCAATGACCCGCGCAGTGCAGGTGAGCGAATCCATAGAAGAGCGTGTGCCTCGTCGAGGAACGACTCATGCTTTTTTACCTCGGCGACCATGTCTACTGGAAGCAAAGGCGATGGCTCCTCAGTGTATGCTGGTGGACCGCTGAGATAGGTCAGAATGTCTGCAGACTGTCCCGATAGGGTGTGAAAGAGCGTCTGGGCCCCTCTAGGCAGCTGAAACGCCATTTTCTCCATGTCAATCACGGCGCATACGGCCTTCCATGGAAAGCACAAGTTTGCGAGACCAGGCACGTCGTTTTCCCTAGCATGACAGGCGGTGGCATAAGAGCCCGAGTCCAGCATGAATGCATACCATACAAGAAGCACGTCCAGAGGCGGCAAGTAGGATTCTGTGAGTTGGACCTGTCTTGTGCTGCCGCCGTGGTTCGCATAAGCGGCCGCGTGGGTCAGGACGAGATGAATCTGAGACCACCAGACGCCGAAGCGAGTGACTGCGAGTTTGAGGAGCAAATCCCATCTTTCGCTCTGTGTGGCAGAGCCACGGCCGACGTTGCTGATCAGGCCGGGTTTTTCGACGTATTGCGGAGGCAACTCGACGGGTACATCGAGCGCGGTGGCGCTGAGCCGCAGGCCGCGAAAGCACTCCAGCAAAGCTAGGTGGACAGCGGCATGGCTGGCATCTGGATAGCGCAGGGTCGAGTCTGGTACGTTGCCGTCACCGAGTCGTGGAATTCCCGCATTCGAGAATACAGACGGGTCGGGTATGACCGTTTGGCAGCCGCTCTGTGAATGGGAGGTGGTGTATGAAGACGGAAGTTTCCAGTCATGCGGATCGACTTCGGCTTGGGCCCCAGACGATCGGAAGCGGTCGCGACGAAACATTGACATTTATTTTGAGATTGAGAAATAGTCTGTTGATTGCAGAATGATGGATCTCGCCCACCGGCTGGGGAATTTAAGCTTCTTTGTGATTTGTAGATGACGGTCGATCGCCAACCGTTGTGTGGCGCAGCCTATGGCGCAGCTGCAAGGCGCAGCTGCAAGGCGCAGCTGCAGGGCGTATTGGCTACAGCTCAATCAAATACCACGCAGTTGATAGTAACTATGGAAAAGATGGAATGAAAGTATCTCTGTAAACGCTTTATTTGTACCCACATGCAACTGTCCTTTCTAGTGGTGTCGCCCGCTTGCTTTGGAAGCAGCAGCGTCGGCCTGTACATGAACTCTCCTCCCGACGCAAAACTGAACCACATGTACAAATTTCTATTCCATATCAGCCTTCAATCATTGCGACTTCAGGCAACTTGTCACTTCCGTATTCATCCGCAGCAGCAGGCTTTTTGGCCACGGCACGACTTGCAACCTGAACACGACCGCGGCATGCCAACTAGTTTTGCCTCAGACAACCGTTACGCGCCAAAAGGCCTGTGTCAACTTTGATCATGACACAAAAACAGAACTAACACGAACATGAAATGATCATTCGGCATTCCACTAGTCGACCAAGGTAAGCAGGGGCCAATTTCCACCCTGCATCCTACGAATCTATGTATTATACTAACTCCGGTATTGCCGTCCTAGCTTTTTCTACGATTACCAAGCATAGCGTCCCTGCGGACTTGTTATTAGTCAAGCTATGTGCGCCTGTTGAAACGATGAGCAACCCTGGCCAACAGCAAGTCATCGTGGCTTGATAAAGACGCCGAGGTCACATTTCCTTCACGCCAAAGCCGTCGGTTCTTACAAATCAAGCATTCAGTGGGCGGATATCCTCTTCCCGTCGGTCGCGTAGTCTCGATCCGAACTGGCGTCGCGCGCGGCTGTTGCATCATTGTACAAAATAGTCTGCACCCAAAGCGAGTCTAATTATACCAGTTACGAGTAGATATTACGGAAATCACAAGACGCGAGTCAATATAAATAGCTGGAAATGCCTGCCACAAGCTCACTCGGTAACTAATATTCAGAACAAAAACCACTACTGCTTCCATTTTTCGTTTGTCTTCACACCCAATATCTCGTCCTCATCTCTACATCCAGCATGTCTGCTACACTCAAGCCGATCAAGGTATGGGGCAAGGGCGGTCCGAACCCCCCCAAGGTGGCCATTGTGCTTGAAGAGCTTGGCTTGCCTGCCGAGTTCGTCGTCGTGCCCCTCTCCGACGTCAAGAAGCCGGAATACTTGGCAATCAACCCCAACGGTCGCTTGCCAGCCATTCACGACCCAAACACGGACTTGATCATATGGGAGTCTGGAGCCATTGTCGAATACCTTACCGAAAAGTACGACACGGAGCACAAGATCAGCTTCGCGATCGGCAGCCCCGAGGCATACGAGACCAAGCAGTACCTCTACTTCCAGGCCTCGGGCCAGGGTCCGTACTACGGTCAGGCTGCCTGGTTCAAAAAGTTTCATCACGAGAAGCTTCCCAGCGCGATCGAACGCTACGTCAAGGAGATGCACCGCGTGACGGCTGTGCTGGACAAGATCTTGTCTGAGAAAAAGGTGGCGCCAGGCCAGGACGGCCCGTGGCTCGTTGGCGGAAGATGTTCCGTTGCCGACCTCTCTTTTGCATCGTGGACGCATGTTGTTCCTTTCATTTTTGACAAGACGGATTACAATCTGGATGATTACCCGTTTGTGAAGAGCTGGCACGAGCGCATGTTGGCACGCCCTGCCACGGCAGCTGGACTCGGCAGTACAGAGAAGTTGGCATAGCTGAAGCGTGAAGCTCTTGGCTAGTGTAACTTCCAAGGTAGTAGCTCACAGATAAACTGATTATCAGATTATACATAGTGTCTGCGGCTGTTTTTGATACAACTGGTGTAGCCACCAATCGACACTCAGGAATGGCTTGTGTCGTTCAAACCGCCAAACCAAATAAAGTTTTAAAAGAAGACCGGTCGCAGGACAATCAGCTTTCACAAATACTAAACAGTCTGCGTCAGATTGTCTTAACAGTACATTGCGATGCGTAATCTGCACCTTGTCTGGCAAGCTCTGCTGTAGGGTAGGTGTGGGAGGCACTCATCTTTGGCAGCAGGTAAACGGCGAAAGATCAAAAATGTTTTATTCTTTTGATCCGCGACCTGGGCTAGCTATCTAGAGACGCATCATCTGTGCGAGGAAGGAGCACAACATGAATCTCGGGCATGTAAAGATCTTACTGGTACTTGAACAGCGCAGGACCACAAGTTTTGCCCTGACTACAAGTTGCTCAATGCTAAAATAGACGGGCCAAGTCTCCTGCAGGGACAGCTAAATGATTTCACAAACTAAACAATACAAAAACAAATTGCCGCCAAGGTCCATACTGCGCTGATGAATCCCAGGTCTTGTGAGATGAACTTGGGGCAATAGCTGCGCCGCCATGGTTCCTGATGAAAGGCGCCTTTTCCAGTGCGTCTGCTTGCGTCTGCCACACGCCCTTGCCCATCTGCACCAACTCTGAACCAAACTTTTCCAGCAATACATTTACTTGTCTCAGGTCATCTCGAAGCAACTCGAGATACCCCTCATCCGTTCCAAAGGTGGCGACATTCCACTGTTGCTTCCACTGCTCAATCGCATCGAGGGCTGCGGGGTGCTGGCTTTGCACATCCGACGCCACCATGTAAAAGGAAGACCGTTTGGTGTGGCCGCTTATGGGCTTAAACAGCTGCACCTTGGAGAACCCTCCAAAGCTGCGAATGAGGTTGGCAGTCTCGTACGAGTCCAGCTTATGCAGCAGGACAATCATGGTCCCTCCCACCCGCAGGTGCCGCAGCCCTATTGCAAACTGCGTCGCGCTGAGTCGTCGCGCCTCCCGATTCTCGCGGTACTCTAGCCGCTTGTGTGTTCGGAGCACCTGGCCGTCGCAGATGACCAATTCGAATACGCGGGTTGGCTCAAGCTGGCGCGGCAAGAAGTTTGCTTTGTCGGGGTGGCCTGCGGGAATCGTCTTCATGCCCATGTCCTTGGCAAACAATGTAATGTCTGCGTATCGCGTATGCACTCTGTTCTCCAAAACCTTTGACAGTAAGACGCTGTGCCCTCCATCGCCTGGGGGCAGCGTAAATGCCACGGCAGTAGAGCCGCGGCATTTACTCAAAGCTGTGCTGAGGAACCCCCCGGGTGCCATGCACATGTCCAGAATCTTGGGAGCCTTGCCGGGAATGCGCGGAACTGCAAATGCATCGGTGCTTGAATGGAGTTCTTCTCCAATTCTTTGCATCAGGTGGAAGAAGACTCTCGCAAGCTTGGGGTCCGCGTTGTCGGCACTCTGCCTCTGATTCTGGAAGAACGTGTCCCCAGCTGGGCTGCTCCAGCCCTTGTAAGCCGCGGATGTCAGTAACGACTTTTCCTTCATATCATCAAACTTACTTGTTGACGAAGCCCAGCTAGACGGCAGAGCTCCTTGCTCTCTCTTTTCAGGTATTCTCCCATGGCGGTCTTGATCTGATGATGGATGCTTCGTATTTCAGTTCTTGTGCACTGCTCAACGAGGCGCTGGTCGACTAGTGCTGTTTTCTTTGTGGTATCCATTTCGAGTGCTTTGTAGATGCAAATAATATTAATTGCCGTCAGAATAGCTAGTGAATCTGATGAAACAGCTGGCGAAATAAACAATCAGAAGCCCAGGCTTTTATATAGATATGATAGCGTGTAGTGTCGAGCAGTGAAGCAGTCATCCGGAAGTTTGCTGTCCCACTTGCTGCCCAACTAGAGGGTAACACAAGCGCATAGAAGAGGACTGGATTGCGCAAACCTATGCTATTTACTTGAAGTCCAAGTCAATTCGTGACCCGTGTACAAAGAGAGTTGCATATTCTGATGTGAAGCCACCCAAAAGTTTGCCACTACAGTACAATCAAACATGCAGCGCGACATCCGCGAGGGCGGGCGGGACGCGCCTTGTGAATTGAGAGTTTCGAAAGGCTGTTTGTACCTCATGATGTTTCACTTATATTCCTTTCACCGGCCATTCACTCTCATCCCAGTTTGCAAAATATTATATAAAACGATAGGTCAGGTAACCTTTCAACATTTCAGTTTTTAAATGCACCCAGCACCCAGCCCCGACCACATGTGTTTCTTTTGATGAACACTTTATATTTCTGCACACAGCTATAGCATTCTCTGACTTTCTTCTTTACACCTCATTTTGATTATTCTCTTTTCTTTTTCGCTCATTGCCGTTATTCCCAGTTTCTGCGTTTCATTCTTACCCAAGACAGCCATTCGGTGCTAGCTTATTAAATATCCCACGCATCCACCATTTAGATGCAAGATGTTGGAGCAGATATTGCAATCAATGATCCAACTAGAATTGATGTGAATTAGAAGACATCTTCTGAAACTCTGTAGCGCGCCAACGAGACGGACGAGATTGTGGGAGTCACTTCCATTTACTTCCAAACCCCAGAAGGCTTAAATGTGCTTTCGACCTTTGTACGGATGATGTGCAGTCGTATACACTGGAAAGACCCTTGCGGACAGCGACAGGTCGCCTCCGTATTGTCACTGGTAACCGATGGAATTCTCCTCCCTGCACTATCGTTGAGCTGTAGCAGTCTTGCGGCAAATGGTAGTTGCCTATCTGTACCAATAGCTGTCAGCGAGATGACGCTAGCATGGTGCGCCTGTGGTTGCCGTCACGAACGCATCGACCGGCAGCTTTTTTTGTCTTGGCATTTGTTTAGGAAGCGGCGAAGTGCTTCTGTCAGTGGCATATATCGGCTGAGACAAAGGAGAGATTTGATTGACGTTGAGCTTAATGAGAAGTACTTGGACTGCAAATAGTGAGGATGGCTGCACGACGTGGACGGGATCTCCTCTGCTCCTCTATTATTACGTAAGGATAGATTAAATTAATATATCATTCTGCATCATTACTTGTGTAGCGTGGTACTCTCTGTACCATTTTAGGATGTGCCGAAAATGAACTTTTCCGAGAAACGACTTGCCGAGGCAGTCCTCAATACTGGTCGTTTTGCGTGCTGGTATTTATACAGTGATTGAGCAGCGTCCTCCATCACCACTAAATTGCGATGCAGCCATCTTTACCGCAGCATCTTGCCAGCAGCGTGTAATCCTCCAACATGTCTCTGCTTCAACATCTGCTTTTTACTGTCGCCATTCTGGCCCCAGCCACTAAGGCTGAAGCCCCATTGGTACTGCCTCTACGCTTAGATCCAGTATCACGCATAAATTACATTTTCTAACTGCGACGCCGAATAGGCTACGATCTATCATGACTTTGGCCTCAAAGGGTTCAGTCAGCCCATTGATTCCGACAATTGCACTCCTGTGGAATCTCCTCTGTAAGTACCCAGTGTGACGTCTACGCCGACATCGAAACGTGGTGTACTGACAACAGGATAGAAAGTTCCATATACGTTCCATTAAAATTTCACCTCAAATTGTTTGTGGATTTTACGAGTGAGTGAATTCTGCCCAAGTCAGCCACGTTGTCATGTAATAGGGAGCTGAAACTAGTCATATAGCGACTTGAAATGCGATTCTAGCTTGTACACTATTGACGGAACGGATATATACATTCTACCTTCCCCCATGGCGCAAACTATACGCTGCACATTGCAGTAGTTCTGAGGATCATGGGCAATGGCGACATGTTCGATGATCTAGACCGCACCTCGAGTATGGGAGTGCAGCGCGACCATAGGAGGAGCAGATAATAGACTAGCTGAATAGCCGTCCCGGACTGCAGGCCATTGATCAGGTAAACTGATATCATAAATTGTCGGTGACGTGTACAAAGTCCGAGACCAAACTGTCATTCTCTAAACCTTCCAAAGGCTCACCAAGAGCGATTACGAGGGTGTCATCAGTTCCATACAACATACATGACAGGCCATCACTGGCATTTCCATGCGCCCATGTGGGAAACGGGTTCGTTGCATAAGGAAAAAGTTACGGGGCTGGACTGAAACGAGCTTCTTCAGCATGACTAGGACGGCCAAGGTGGATTGTGTGGGGGCGGGGTCGGAGGGGAACAGCTTTGCGGAGTGCTGGATGATTTAAAATATTTTTTAGACTTGATTCTCTGTCATTTTCAGGAGTAAATACGGCGAGATGACTATTAGCGTATCTTTATGCGGCATCAGAACTTAAGCTGAAGGAGACTGGTCTATGAGCAAGGGCGTTCCAAAACCATCTTACCACTTGGGCAAGCCGCGACGAGAAACGGCGAGAAACGTATGATTATTTGACCTTCAGCTTCGGCGTTGAAACAAGGCTTGGCACAAAAGGGATCATCAGCATGGGGTTTTCCAAACTTGGCAACTCGGCCCGGCTGGAGAACATTGCCAAGTTGAAAGCTTGGCAGTTTTACGACCGAGGCTTTCGCCATGTTCATCGACTGCAGCATATATCAGTGCCCTGGAAACAAATTTTCTTTCATTGGACTTTTATTGGGCTCGCTGTCTGGGGCGATTCCCACATGTACAGCCAGGCACCAAAAGGTTGATTTTGCGTCACCCGTCTGCAAGCTGCGCCTGTGAAACCCATCTTGCCAGTCTTGCCTGCGATTCTTGTGCTCTCTTCTCTTGGGCGCTGAAACTGTTTTGGGAGCACTCATTGGAGCATTCCTTCCATCAATGGGTATTATCCCGGAGCTTCAGCAACGTTATAGTCCGTGATTGTAGTAGGTTCTTGTAAGAGCGGCGCCGCAATGCCGCGATCGCGGCTGGCTAGCTCGATTCGACACACAAATCTACAACCAAGTCAAACGAAAGTAAATAGATAATGCGGTGTGGCTACGCAATTACCATAATCTAGGAAGAAGCCAGGCCTCCAAGGCGCTTGTCTCAGCTTCGTCCTTTCGTGCCAACTAAGCACAAAGTCTCGTCGACACAGTATGCAAAATATTTGCTCGCGTCAAAGGTTTCTGCTCAGGTGAAGAGGAAAAAAATCGAATGTTTGACGAATGGTTAAAGTTTGAAGCTGAAACATGGGCAAAGTACAGACGGGGAAGCAAAGCTAGTAAGCAGTCGCCCAAAGTTCAAACCAGCGTGTTTCACCTCGCCCTGACACGCGATGCCGAGCTCACACGACCGCCCGGCTCGGTCGCTTTCCTGATGCCGATTTTGCTCAACCCGGCCGAGGTCGGGATCAGTAGTTGCCATGAAACGGCGTTCATCGGATGGACCACATGGCCTTGCAATTATCCTTGTTACGCAGCCTTACGTTGAAGGAAGCCCAGCCTTCGCCACCAAGCCTGCCGCGCGCATCTCTGAATTAAACGTCCACTAGTAGCGTCTCACCATTCGGATGAGTCTGTTTCGAGCCGAAAGGAGCTCTCTTGGGCTATTCTTCTCACGCTGATTGGTGCGCTTAGATTCAAGTCACAAAGTGCAGCGTACAACTTGGCGGTCCTTCTTTTCATCCTACTGGATTTGGTGAAGGCTTTCAATCTCTTCAACTCACGACTTAGAGAGCGCCTCGCTGTCACAGAATGTAAGAACATGAGCTCGATGAAAAAAATAAGGACCATAGATTGTTGAAACACGTCAGAACGTAGAAAAAAAAGGCTACATCTTCTCGACAGCTATTTACTAGTTCATAGCTACTACTAAGCATCTAGAAGCTCATGAGTCGTGCCCTCGGCGCAATGCTCAGTTGTGCCCGACTCAAATGGCGCGCCCTCCTTTTCTTTAGAGATTCGTTAGCCTTTTGCTTGTTCACCAAAGTAGAGAGAAGGACTGTCTATATAACCCACGACGTGCCGGCTTTCTAATCATTTGACTGATGTGCGAACCAGATCATTGACAAGAACTGTCAATTTAAAAGAAGCTCATTTCATATCACCGTTTTACTTTACATCATGAAGAAAAGCTGGCAACTCTCTCTCATTTTGGCCGGCAGGACCGCCACGGCGCAGAGCGTTATCCAGAGAAGCGTGCAGCACTTTGAGAGTCTGGATAGCGGACCTTTTCTACCGTTCATTACATTTGGCTTCGGCACGCCTGCGCAAGATATCACAGGCATCTTCGACACTGGTTCCTCAGATGTCATCGTCCCCGAGGCCGGCAGCGCCGTGTGTAAGCTCAAAACCCAGCAGTGTACGGCGCCGGCGCCTGTTGTCCGCGGTCAGTTTGATCCCAAGGCTGCATCCGACTTTAAGCCCCTCGATGGGCAGAGCTTCAATGCCACTTTTGCCGGCGGCGACCAATACGACGGCAACTATATGGAGACGACTGTCACCCTGGGTGATAATGGAGAAGGATTAGTGCCCAACGCGCAGGTCGCTTTGGCCACCAACAGTAAGCCGCAGAGTGGCCTTCCCCAGGTTCCAGTGTTTGGTCTAGGGCCGCAGCTCCTCGAAGCGACGGACGAAAAGTATGACAACCTGCCCAAAAAGATGCAGCAGTCTGGAAACACCAAGAGTCAGGCCTACAGTTTCGTCGCCAACCCGATTCGTAAGTGAAGCAAATAGCATGGACAGCCTCTTTCCTCTTCCACTCCTTGCGCTTCGGACCACGAGTTCAACATTTCTCTGATAGATACGTTACAGCATTGGCCAACGGTAGCGTCTTTTTTGGCGGCATTGACCGCTCGAAGTTTGAGGGTGAACTGAAAGAGGTCCCTCTGGAGAAAAACGACAATGGCGAGATTCCAGAATTCGTGGTGAAAATGAGCTCCGTGACGTTGGTTCTAGGGGCACAAGGCAAGACCAACGGCTCACGACAACAGCAGCGCGAGCGCGAACGCGTGAAGCGCGCGCCATGGAACAGAGTTATCAAGCCCACGGGTGCGAGCAGGACCAACGGTCTCTACAGTAGAGGACAAGTTGAGAACGTCGAGAAACGAACAACCCTATCGTGGGGCAGACGTAGCCAGGCCGCCATGGATGCCGATGTTGATAGCTTAAGCATCAATAAGCGAAATGGCAACAAGGGCAACAAGGGTAGCGAGCAGTGCAATTGTCCGGAGAACGGCGACAACGGCGGCACCAATGGCGGCACCAACAGAGACGACAATGGGGACATTAATGGCGGCAGAAATGGCGACATCGAAGGCGACATCGAAGGCGACAACCAAGGCGGCACCAACAGAGGCGACAACGGCGACGACGGCAGAGGTGGCAACGGCGACAGCAACAGAGGTGACAACGGCGACAACAACAGAGGTAGCAATGGAGGCAGCAATGAAAGTTGCAATGGAGGCAGCAATGGAGGCAGCAAAAAGGACAGAGGCGGAAAAGGAGAAAAAGGAGGCAAAGGTGGCAAAGGGGACAAAGGCGGCAACGGAGGCAACGGAGAAAATGGAGGCAATGGAGACAAAGGCGGCAATGGAGGCAAAGGCGGCAAGGGAGGTAAAGGAGGCAAGGGAGGCAATGGAGACAACTCTACGAATGAGATTGATCTCGGTCTAGACCCCCGCGACGGCTTCACCCTCATGGACACGGGTGGCGTCTCGGTCGCTTTGCCGCGGCCCGTGCTCTCCAAGATGGCCGAGGCGCTCGGCACCACCTTCTCCCAAGACGGCCTCGGCCCTATCGAATGCAACCGGCTGAGCGGTGACGCCGCCCTCATCATGCGCTTCAACGACGACGCCGTCGAGACCCGCGTCCCGCTGGCCAACATGCGCATCTCCGAGGCGCTCGCGGATCCTGCCCTCACCAGCCAAGGCCTCTGCGAGCTGGGCGTCCGGCCCGTGGAGGAGGGCGACACCAGCACGGCCACGCTGCCCTTTTTCGCGGCCGTGTACACCGTCTTTGACCTGGACGGCAACAGGCTGTTCTTTGCGCAGGCCAAGGGCGACCCCAGCGCGCCCGGCGGCCAGCTCGAGGAGTTCCCAACAGACTCCATAGGTAATGGCACAGCCGACTTCTGATAAGTCACACCTGGCGCTTCAGAGTTGGGTGACTGGGTGTCTGGCTCTCAGTTGTTCAAGGCCTGAGAAGCTGTTGTTTGTTTCAAGCAGTCGCTCGTCGGATGCGCCTGAGTCTTACCATGACTGTATTTCACTATGCTTATCACGGTCCGTAACTATGCAGCCAATAAAATCCAGTATCCTAGTTTTTCTTATTTATTCAGGATTAGTCTGGCCCCCTTCGCAGCCCCAAAGACCCAGTCGGCATGCTCTTCTAGGATGAGGGTCTTGTCGGCCTGGAAGTGAACATTTTGGCCCAGCTATGCCAGCCATCATGATGTCCGCCACGTACCATTGATCGTTGCCGCCAACGCAGTTTTCGCCATTTTCGGCCTGTTTTGAGTGTAGAATAGTCTAGCCTTTTCACCATCGCAGGTGTCGTGTGGAAAACTTTTGCTCTGGCCAGTCAAGCCGGTGTTTGCCAGAGGCAATGAAGACCAATGCAAGTAGAATGTTGCCAGGTCTCGATCGCCGACCGCGATCCGGGCTGGAAACCCGATTTTGAAACTTATTTGCCTGTTGTTCGTCTCATAATGATTGTTGATGCTGGGTTCATGGCGCTTTGTCTGCCGTGCATGTCTCGTGGAAGAACATTGATGCTAGAAAATGTAGGAAAAGCCGGGAAGTCGGTAAAATTTGGCCAGTCTAAGCAAAGCGGCAGTGCTGTAACTAAAGAATGCAAGTACCAGTGCTATCGTGAAGACTAACCACTTCGGAGTGTGCCCCAAAACTGAGGCTTGAGCAGATTCAGTTGAAGACCGGCCAGCTGCATGTGCCATTGAATGAGCGGCCCCGGCAGCAAACGAAAAGATTTCACTAGAGCTGTCAAATTGAATTAATGCACTTTTATCCCTTCACCGCCTACAGAGACACATTCTTGCACGTGAGGTTTCGTGGCAAGCGTGTTCCGTTTGCCCCTCACCTTCGCGTTTGCAAACCAGCTTTTATTCCGTCAGCAACATTCCCAACTTCTGCTCTTGCGTCATTGTCATCTTGTTGCCATATCCAGGTTTTACAATACTTCTGAAATAATAATCAATCCCATCTTTCTGTTCAGTTCGCACAATACTGTTTCCAGCAGCGTTGAAGATGGCCCAACTATCAGAGCTCGACCTTCTCAATGCACGCGTGCAGGAGCACATACAGCAGAATGTTTTCCCTCATCTCAGTGACGAGGAGCGCCAGCTCTATCAAGAAAAATATCAGGAAGAGGTAGATTTCAGTTTGGACAACCTTGAGCCACACTGCCATTTCTTGACCGATGGCCTGAATGAGGTCACCACAACTGCTCTCGACTGTATCATTGCGCAGACACTGTTTGGCCGAGCAAAGATGATGGACTACTCCTGGTTTCGCTCTGCGTATCTGAAGTATGGATATCGCGTTGATGTCACCCCAAGAGAGCCTCCTTTGGAAGTCGTAAAGTTGCAAGATAGCATTTTCGGTCGAGGCTACCCCGACAAGCCACCAGCAGTGACGACAACAAACACGGGCTCTTCCACCGAGAACTTGCTTGCATCCCTGCACGCCAAAATCGAAGAAATCAACGAATCTGAGACGAAACAGCACAAAGATCTCGAAGCACTATTCAGTGCCCTTGCGAAATCCTACCCTGGGCTCAGAGGTGTACTCTGCGGTGTTCGGCACAGCTTCCGCGACAGAGACGACCGATGTGCCGAGAGAAAGGCCCTCTTCAGCGCTACCACCGAGTACATCGAAGAGGTCGGTACGGAGACCATCTCCTGAGAAGATGGACGTATTCTTGGGAAGGTTGGAACAGTTTTCGGGGCCGGGGGATTCCACAAAAGATACTGTCGACAGAACGCCACGTCAAGCGGAGAGCCCGAGAGCTTGGGAATACGCTCCGGGCCAGTCAACAATGGGACCGGAAATTTTTTGTTCTTGCTCATTCTACTTCTTTTGCTAGGAAATAAAAGTTTCGTCTTTTTGCAAGCCGCGATTCAATCTCAACCGTGACCCGAGCAGGCCGTGTCGATGCAGGCGGTCCGAGCCAAAGTTAGGCGGCGGCTCTCGCACCAACGCTGCGCTCGCCCTATATCTCGAACTTTCGCTCGGAAGATGCCTCGTGAATCATGTGTGCCAAATTCCGATCGGAATATCCTGTAGAACCCATATTCCCGCGTCGACCTGTCTCGAAAGCCCAACGGATAAAAGACATTCAAGCGGCGGTGCCCGCAGCTGAACAAAGGCATCATGCAAGTAACAGTCGTGGAACATCAGGCTGATATTTACTCTCACAGCCCCGACGGCTAGCTACAAAGATGCTTCCCAACGGCCATCATTTCGCGAAACGTGGGGATAGACTTTATTCTCCGCTCGTCCATGCCGCATGATCCCTCCGGCGCTAGACGAATATTGGCAGTTCACCGACCTCACGTGCGAGCCTGCGCGCTCTAGCTAGTCTGCTAGGCCGGGGACAATGCACTCAGTTTCCTTGGTACCGCATTGTCCGCAGCGTGGGTTGCAACCCTACGATGTGGAGGGTTCGGGATAATAGTCTGGCTGCATGAGCTGCATGGAATCACGCGACAGTCATGTAGGGGCCGTGCCCAACTCTGGTTGATGTCAGTAGGCAATGTTGCGTTGAGTGAGGGTGGCAGCAGTGAATTACTTCTAGACTCACGGTACAATAAATATCAGGACAGGCTGCCGCTTGGAAAATGTAGCTGCAATCTCCCCATATTCCAACGTAAAATACACACCATGCGTTTACACTGGGCTGCGGCGGCCGCGGTTCTCCCCGCGTCGCTCGCACTTCCCGCCCCCACGGCGGAGGTTGATAGTATTCTGCAATTCAAGAGCACACCGGCAGGAAAGCAGATTGCAAACGGTCTCGAACTCCGCATCTTGCCCGTGGGGGACTCCATCACAGTCGGCTATGAGAGCGACATTGGCGGCGATGGCGACGGCTACCGGCGCCAGTTATGGAATGACTTATCTGGTACTTATCTACCTTTTGCCTCCCACTGAGGGAACCTAACTGACACCAATCGTCAGAGAATAAAGTCGTTTTTGCTGGCACGGAAACATCTGGTACCATGGAGGATGGATACTATGTAAGTCGTCACTCAGCCCTCTCACCCACGGTAAGCTCTGGGGGATCATGTCTAATAATGACTTGGACACGGAAAAGGCAGCATGGAGTGGCAAGACGATTCAGTACATGGCAGATCACATCGAACCGTCTCTTGAGCAGCGACCGAATGTTGTCCTCGTAGCCGCCGGCACGAACGACATGAATCCCAATCCAAACATCTCCACCGAAGGCAACGATCCCGCACAAGCCGCCGACCGACTCGGCAACCTGATTGATAAAATTATCGGCAAGTGTCCCGATGCAACCGTCTTGGTTGCCATGATTATCGACACCTGCGACCCAGCCCAAGAGCCGCGGACGCAGCAGTATCAGCGGCTGATTCCCAACGTGGTCCTGAAGCGCAAGAACGCCGGCCACCATGTTCTCGCGGTGGACTTTACAACCTTTGTGCCAAGATACGGCAAAGACATACTCCGCGACTGTATTCATCCCACCAACCCGGGATACAAGCTCATGGGCGACTACTGGTACGACTTTATGACGCAGATCCCCAGCGGCTGGATCCAGACTCCTGTTGGCAAAAGCCCCAATCGTCCGGACTTGGGTGATTCGAGCTTGAATGGCGGCATTGACAATAATATCCCCGCGCCGGATTTCGGCAAGAGTCCCGTGGATTCAGAGCCTGACGGAAGCTACCACGAGACCCGGGATTGGGCGATCGGCGGCGGTGCTGCCAAGTGCAACTCGAATCCGACATGGAAGGCCACGGGCAAGATCGCGGACGGTGTCGGCCGCAATGGCGACTGGAAATTTCGCAAAAGGTGGCAGATTGCAGGTGAGGTAGCTTCTGGGCTGGGCTTGGACAATGCACAAGTTCGGTGAGATTGTTTCTTGGTGCGATGCGCCGGCGAGCTGCTTGATTGACACATTGGTCTACTGCAGACTACACGACATGAATGGCGACGGCAAAGCAGGCAAGTACCATTGCGCTCCCAAAACTTCTACGATTGTGCCACTGACATGGACCTTGCAGATTACGTCTGGATAGATCCAAATACCGGTGAGATCAAGTGCTGGCTTAACAACCTACCCGAGCCATGGAGTCCCGCGGGCACTAACAACAGCATCATTGGCAGCGGTGCCGGTCGTGGACAGACCGTCTACCTTGCAGTATGTGACCAAAAGAAAAAAAGAAAATAACACTGACCGAGTTTAATCGCTAACCATATTTGTAGGATATGAATGGTGATGGGGTAGAGGCTCTTGTATTCCGCCTTGCACAGCTACTTTTGCTAACAGCGCGTAGATGGACGACTACCTCGTCGTGAACCCCAGAAATGGCGCCGTCCGCGTCTTTTGGAACCACGGCCCCGACGAGACCTGGGCCAACGGATGGAAGTTCGTCGACGGCGGCGTCATTGCCTCGGGCGTGCCGCACGCCAACCTCGCGACGCTGCGCTTCCCCGACATCAACGGCGACGGCCGCGCCGACTACGTCTACATTGGCAAGGGCGGCTCGCTGGTGCACTGGCTCAACGTCGGTTCCGTGGGAGGCACAGACGTCGTTTTCCACAGCCAAGAGGGCATCGCGACTGGAGTGGGACTAGATGACTTTTCAAAGCTCGTTTTTGCCGATGTATGTCTGCCATTGGCGTGGCGGCCTGACTTGGAAAACGATGAAGCTGACACGAAAAATGCTGTAGATGAATGGTGATGGGCGCGACGGTACGGCTGAAAGAATGACAGTAACAGAATTATAACAGCTGATGATACTTTCAGATTACCTCATCTGGGATGACGATGGCGGCCTCTCGGGCTTCTTGAGCCAGCGCACCAATAGCGAGGGCGTTCCTCTCTACATTGACCAAGGCGGCGCCAAGTCCATCTGTGACGGGTTCGGCCGTGCGCCAAACACGATTCGATTGGCTGACATGGATGGGTGCGTGTTTGGACTTTCTTTTGCGCTGTTATATCTCAGCTGATTTTTTTTTTCGTGCCACCAGAGATGGCAAGGACGACTACGTGTTTGTCGGTGCCAACGGGTCTCTATCAGTCTGGTACAATCGCGGCATCACCGACGACAGCATGGCCATTGACGGTCTGCGACTCGCCGACATTACCGGAGGCCAGGTATGATATACTCTCCGTGTTTCGTTCTTGGGCACTTAACAAGCATTCGTCACGATACTGACAAGGCAGATTTGTAGGGGCAGGACTACGTATGGGTTGACCCCGAGAATGGTGCGCCGACTGTGTAGTAAGTACATGAATCTCGCCTTCTACTCGAAGACTGTTGATGAATGTTTCTAGCTCCAACAAAGGCGACTCATGGAGCCCGGTGAACAATGGGTATCCTATCGCTGCAGGTGCCGCACCCGGCAGCCAAGTTGTTTTCGGCGACATTGACGGGTACCGATATGCACTCAACTGACGTGACTTTTAGCCCGACGCTGACTTGATGTAGTGACGGATATGATGACTACTTGGTCATCCATCCCGAGACGGGCGCCCTCACAGCTCATCTGCTCGTGCCAGACGGAGGAGTTGACAGCCGGCATGGGGGCTACCTGTACAACCCCATCGGCCAGATTGCCAGCGGGCTCGGCCCGGGCAAGAACGTGCGCATCGCCGACATTGACGGCGACGGAGTAAGTCCAGTACCAAACTCACCACATTCTTTCCTCGCTGGTGCAACGGATTCTAAATCCGTCACATGCTAGCGCGACGACTACATCTTGCTCTCGGCAACCGGCCAGACAACAATCTACCGCAACATGTACGGCCCGGACACCGGTCCCGGCAACTACTATGCCGCTCTTCCCGAGGCTGACGCGTCCGGCGTCGGCCAGCGCCCTGAAGAGATTAGCTTCCACGACGTTGACGGGCAAGTCGCAGCATCCCATCACAAGCTCAGTTTTCGGTGTTGCGGACTAACACCCACTTGGCAGCGACGGCAAGGCAGACTACGTCTGGACGCGACCCCTCGACGGACAGGCACAAGTATGGCTGAACATGTATCCGCAACTGCCTGCGTGGAGGCACATTGGCGTTGTCAAGGACGGTGCGGGCACGTCGGGCGCCAACATTCGCTTCGCGCAGCTGACGGGGACGAAGCAGCATCCAGGCAGCGGCCGGGCTGATTACGTCGCCGTGAATCCAAGCACTGGCGCCATTGCAGCATGGCTCAATGGCTGCGATGATGGGGCGTAGATGGGATAAATCAATTCGGGTCGAGGACTAGAAGGGAGCTTTGCAACGGAAGTTGAGGATGCGTCTGGTGCAGTGTCCTCTGCGAGGGAATGGGGAATCAGTGCATGCCAAAGTATCGCTCTTCTATTGTCGCGTTTCTTTCTTGTTTTTTTTTTGGCATACAGCGATTCGTTTTGGGTAGATCAAGTTTCTTGCATTCATAAGTCGGTTCTGTGTGAGTATCAATATTCTCCCAAGCTTCTCTCTCTGCTTAATATACGCCTCAAAACCAACCCAAAAAAGAAAACAAAAACGGTTCTGTCGGAGAAAATCAATGCTTCTAGTCATTGCTTTCTGGTCGCTGAATATGCCTGAATTCATGCCAAGACTTAAATCATGACCCAACCGGCCGAGACTTCTGTGTCAGCGGCGCCCGGTGGCGTCATGGGTTCGTCCAGTGAGTCCTCCTCTTCCGGTGACTCCATTGTGCATTCCGGCACTTCCAACTCCTGCATCCCCTCATCTTCTTCCGTGTCAACGGCGTTTGCTGCCTCCGTATTCAATTCCTTCTCTTGGGGCTCCATCCAATAAATTCCACCGTTGACGAGATCCATGTCAATCACGTCTTCCAGATGGTAGTGGTACGCGAACGCCTCTTCGTCAATCGCGAGCTCGGCTTCGGGCAGCTGGTCAATATCAGGATCGTCTTGGGCCAGATACACTTCAAAGTCGACGGCACCGCTGCCGTGTAAGGATGAGCCAACGACGGTGACATCGTGGACAATGTTTCTCAGCGGAGCATCCCCGTCATTGTCTTCAATCACCGGGTGCTCGCATAAAAAGTTGAAGAGGCTGATTTCGTCATCGTACAATTCGCGTTCTGATTCGGGCTCGTCCGACTCTGTGTCAGAGCTCCATGCGCTGGGCGGCTGCCGTTCATGCATGGTGACCGCATCAGCATCTGTCTCCTCAAAACTGTCCACAGTGAGCGGCGAGACATCCTCGCTGTTCACGCTGCTCTCTGCGTCTATGACTGTGTCGGCATCGTCGTCCCCAGCACCACTTCCGTCTCCACGCTCCCACGTTGGCAGCAAGTCCTCGCCGATGGAAATGTCACCAAGTTCCAGACCGAGCTGGATAGCTTCTCGGATGCGCTCGTTGCCCAGCTGTAGAATGGCCCCACGCAGCTTTGGTCCCAGCTCTTGCGCGGCCTGGCACTCTTCGAGCCGTGACTGAATAGCCTCATGGAGCGACTGCACCTCCGGGTCCCAGTATCGGTACGGCCACGCCGGGAGACAGTTGTCGTCAATGGACAAGGATTCCAAAGCGATGCCCGAGTCCACCGCAATTTCCAGCATCCTAATTCCGCATGCCCGTATTTTCTGTCGCACCGCAATGTCTGTAAAATAGAATGGTATACTCGTGCCGACGGCTTTTCGAAACGCGGCCGAGGCGCTCCTGGCCTCTGCACTCTGCTCGGCCTCTATACTCGTGAGATGAGCCAATGTCGTTTTTCAATTCGAGTCGCATGGTTACCTTTTGGAATCTCATCTACATGTCTAGGGTATAAGAGAGCTGATGTCTTCTTGTCATTGTCGTCATCGCTGCATATCTCGATAATGTTGGCCGGGTTCTCCTCTGGTAGCCAATGGAAGGCGTCGAACGCAGTGTAGTCGTAGGTCATGGCTAGATGAAAAGACCTTGCCCGTGAAACATGCGCAAACTGTTTTCTAGCGGTGTGTGTGCGCGTGAGGAGAGGAGGATGCCACAACGGATGGGAACAAAGAGCGTGGTGGAAAGGCTGTTTTAAGTGTGTGCGTAGAGAGGCAGATGCTCACTGGTGAGCTGTTGTGCGACGCAGGCTGCACGTTGGCTGACATGTCATCACCTCGGGTTGCGCGTGGCTCATGGCTGCAAGAAAAAAGGCAGGATATTGAAAATTGCGAACCATGATGGTTGGAATTTTGAACAGTAGCCGCATGAATCAGACGGCGCGGCGCGGCATGAAATCCGTGCTGCTGCCATGACGCCGTTTGCACATGTGCTGTAGTGACGAACGACAGGCAGCTGTTTCGTCAATCATGTCACGCATTGCAAAACCATAACCAAGATGCATTGTCCTTTAGGCCTTTCGAAACTTCAACGCTTTCAAATAAAAAGAAATTGCCATTTGAAACTTGCGACCGGGGCCAAGCCATGTAGACTATATAAGATGCAAGTCGCACCATGGCTATGATGAACGAGCTCAGCACCACCGCTCACTACCAGAACAAGCCCTCAAGATGACACAAGATTATCACATTTCTCTTGATATCGACGCAGTACTAGACGCAGTACAGGTCGTCCGAAGCGCGTCCCGCTTATCCAGCTCGTCCAGCTCATCCAGCTCATCCAGCTCGTCCAGCTCATCCAGCTCCAGCCGTCACAGCAGCACTGACGACGACTCTGGACTGCGCATGACTGTCCTCGTGAGTATCCCTATACACTCGTGGGAAGCGCGTTTCGAGCTTGATCCGCCACCGCCGTACTCGCTTCTCCCGCCCTCTCCAGGACCGCATCCACAAACGTCCGCTGAAGCTACCAGCAGCAGCGCAACGAACCCCGCGCCCTCCATCTCATCGTCGCGGGAGCAGCTTCCGGATGCGACCAGCGACGGCGGCGAGGAGAGCCGCGACTCGGGCCGCCAAAGCCGCACGACGGCGCTCGGAGGCGAGACGCACGAGTTCAAGCCCGACTGCGAAACGCCGCCAGAGTCTCCTCGCTGCCCAATCGTTGGACTTGGCCAAGTCGCGCGACCGCCGCCTTACGAACATCCGCCAGCATACGTGTACGTAGAGTCCTTGTCCGTCAAAATCTCCAGGCCCTCCAGCCCGTCGCCGTCTTGGGTGCAGGCCCTGGACGAAGCCGGCGACGCGGACACGCCACCACCGGCATACACGTCGACAAGTTCCTCGCCCATCATGTCCACAGAGTCCCTGTCCATTGGGGTCGCCGAGCCATCCAGCCCGTCGCCGTCCTGGGTACAAGCTCTCGAGGATGTTGGCGACGCTGACACGCCACCACCAATATATGCATTCGCAGATCCCCAGCCCATCACGGCCACCGAGTCCCCGAACCCGTCGCCGTCGTGGATGGTGATTGTCGACGACGACAAGGCCAGCAATGCCGATCCACCGCCCCCTTACTCGCCGCTACCGACATACACGTCCACAGAGCCCTCCAGCCCCCCGTCGCCGTGGGTGCAGGTCTTGGACGAAGCCGAGAGCGAGGACGGTGGCGTCCGCCTGTCGCGGTCAGACTACAGCCGCAGCAGCCGCAGACGCGCCGTCGACGAGCCCGACTGCGCCAGTCCGACCTCGTCAGCTTCCTCGCACACGCTCAACGAGCTTGACGCCTTCGATTGGGAGGCAGTCGGCGCAGAGCATCATCCCGTGACAACCTTGCCGTCCTCGCTGGAGTTGTCTCATTCGAATCATGCGATGAGCTCGACGTTCTTGCGCAAGTTGCTGCAGTCGCAGCATGCGACAATGTTGGATGCGTCGTTGGAGGCGCTAGGCGTCCATCACGGCCAGGAATCGCGCTCCCACAACCCGAGTCATGCTCCCGTGGGGAATAGGCGCCAGATACTGTGGCGGCGGATTCGCAGAGTGTTTCGATCTTTGGGGTGCTTCTAGAGACGCACGTAGTTCTGCGGAAAGGTGCAGTTTGTTCATTTTCATGTACGTTGTAGTGTATTCCAGTTCTGTCATCTGTATTTTAGTCTCGTCAAATAAAAGCACAAGTAATCGAAATCTGTCTTTTTTTTATATTCCCGCCGAAACGCCGTTCCCTTGTTATATACCGTTCAGTTCGTGCAAGCAAAACTCGACTTCGCAGCTCGAATGCCTCCGTCGTTTCCGCTCTTGCTCCCTTACTGGATGCCGTCCATCTCCGTCTCGTCCGGTCCTTGTCTAACTTCCTCTCCGCCTTCGGGGGCATCTACCGTCACTCTCTCGTCAGCAACAAACTTCCAACGATCAAGCCCCTTCACAGCAGCAAGGTCCCACGCTGTACGTACCAGTCATGACGGCCTCGCCCTCGGCCTCCATCTTGCGCCGCAGCGCGTGGCCGAGCTTCTTCTGCAGCTTGCGCGCCTTCTTCGAGCTGATGGCGGCATTGGGCCCGCTGTTGGGCAGGAGGCCCGGACGGGCGCCGCGCTGCGCGTCAATGTTGGAGACCCTGTGCTTGCTCGACTCGGAGCGCTTCTGGCTCGCCTTGCGGACCTTGGCGGCGCGGGCGGCGACGCGGTTCTTGGACGGGCCGTTGGGGTTCTTGACAGAAGGCATTTTTGCGTGCGGGTATTGCTTTGGGCTGATTTTGAGGGTGACTTTACGCTGCGAAGAAGACGGGACGATGATGAAAATAAAATGTGACAGCAGCAAGAGTCGCAGACATGCACAGCAACTTTTTGGAAACTTTTTTCCCCCACTGTAGATCGGCCCCACATTGAATCGGCAGGGTCCGTCCGTGGACACGCATGTCTTTGGAGCAAAGGGTATAGTATGTTTGGATCATAAGTTTATAACTACTTGTATGAATTGTCCGAGTAACATTATGGCTTAGGTAACCCGCATGTTCTATTCGGATAGGGCGGCATATAGCATCCGCCTCGAGTGTATTCGAGTAAAAGTCGGACCGTTGGTGGACGACTGCATATAAAAGTGTAAATAGTTCATGGTTCAAAGCGCATCCCTGGTTTTCAACTTTTTGAAATCTGCTTCAAGTCCAGTCTAGACATGTGCGAGTAATTACAGATCAACAAATGGCACCAGATTCGATGAATGGCTCTATCGCTAGCAACATAGTTTACCTCGGTGAGCGCCACGACCGCCACCTTCAAGACAAGAATCCGCCTCAGACGTCAATAATCATGGAACAACAATGAGTTTATTCGGGTTGGAAAATCTTTTCCATGTCCAAAAGAAATTGTCCAGAAATGCAACTTTTGCAGCATCAGCTCCCAAGTAGAACCCCCATTGCCACGAGCACGTTCCATTACGTACACGATGTCGAGTTCAGAGGAAAACTTTTCTGACGCTACCAACAAGACTTCCGAGATCTCCATGCTGCGCACTGATCTCACAGCCGACCTGACCATTAGAGAGCACGTTCACTTGATGCGCTTCCTTTCCGCGCCGGAGCGCATCAACATGAGCCTCCAGCCCACAAGGGAGGAAATGGCCGCCAAGATTGGGCACATTCAGACGATAAGCAGCCTCTACATGAGCGCTGAAAGCTGCGGCCAGCCCTTTTACTTTTGGCATCTGTCGTTTCTGTCCCATCTGTACGTGGAGGATCTCGAGGTCATGGCCGACGACACGGCCACAATGAATGCGTATGTGCATGAATGCATCCCATTCATCAAGCAATGCAAGTACACAGATCGGGAACCCCCGGTCAATCTTGGCGACGAGCCTCACTAACAGTGTCTGTCTTGACAACAGTCCTCCATGGCCATGTCGACTTTCCCGCCGCGCTCACGCGATCCGGCCACGACAGTATTACGTGCAGGTGCACGAACAGGAACAAAAGAGCAAGTCCACTGCAGCTGCCGCACATCTTACCAATGCTGACGTATTTCCTTTTTTCTTGCTTGTTCCATGTAGATCAAATCCAGCAAGCCGCGCGGCTTGGAGTGCTTAATGTCCGGACAGCGACGAAACCTCACGCAGCTGCCCCTCATCGCCCACGGTGCCGACGAGAGCGAGGATGCCCTCGCGGCGCTGCGGTACCGCTGGCACGTGGGCAAGCTGCTCTTTGAGCCGCAGACCCTGGCGGTCCTGGAACCCATCTTTCTCGCGAGCCCGCCGCCCGGGACGCCGCGGCTCGGCGGCCACGCGGAGCGGCGGCGGCCCGCGAC
>JAPFRW010000215.1:0-139464 GCA_030778065.1 Akanthomyces uredinophilus
CCCAAGGCCCCCCCCAAGCCCCTCCTTCGGCCCGCCGAGTTGGCGATTCCTACGCCCCCCATACATAAAGCCGTTATGCACGCTTCTCCGATCTCGACCTGCAAAATCCTGATTTACCCTTACTCTGACCTTTCATCCCTCCCATAATTACCTGCTGAGATACTCGGCCTGTTTTGTGTTTACAGAGTAATATCATGGCCTCTACGCGTCAATACACACTTTTATTATAAATAGTCTCTGTTCTACGGCCGCTGCTGCTTGCTGTCTTGACCTTGAGGGCCCTCCGCCGTGTCTGTCGACCCCCGACTGCAGCGAACATCTGCCACTCCGGCCACTCATCCCGTCCTAGACATTCGCCCCGGCCATGACCAAAGATGCTGGTTCCGGGCCCAAGCTGCCTGTTCAGCAGCTGGCTATCCTTGGTGCGTGACTTTTGCTCTCATGCCCATACACGCATTGTCATGGTACAGCTACAAATCGGCGTCATCTTGCAACGCTCTTTGTGAATGTCTTTGACTCAAACTCATCTTCCATCGGATTCCGTCTTCTGCATCTCCATCACTTTTGCCATGCCATCCTTGTCTTTTCCTAATCCATGCCGGCACCATGACCAAGCCACAGCTTCCGCTAACATCACCAAACCCCAGCCGTCGCCAGATTCGCAGAGCCTCTCGCCTACACCTCTGTGAATCCATATCTCCCGGACATGATTCGCGGCTTCGGCATTGCGGAAAATGACATTGCTACCTGGGCTGGCCTGACATCGGCCGCCTTCTCCCTCGCCCAGAGCGTCACCGCCGTGCCCTGGGGCCGCGCCGCCGACCGCTACGGCCGCAAGCCCGTCCTCATCGTCGGACTACTCAGCACCATGGTGTGCTTCATCATCTGGGGCCTGTCGACGAGCCTTCCCATGGCCATCACCGTTCGTGCTATCCAAGGCGGTGGCAATGGAAATGGTACGTCTCTTTGCACGCAAACATACATGCACACTCGACACACGCCCACCAATATACACACACACACACACACACATACACACACGCCAGATACTCAGTTTCGCTAACTCGCTGCAGTCGGCATCATCCGGACCATGGTTGCCGAAATGGTCCCGGAGCGGGAACTACAGCCGCGCGCCTTTTCCATCATGCCGCTCGTCTGGTCGCTCGGCAGCGTCGTCGGCCCTGCCTTTGGCGGCTTCTTCGCCAAGCCCGCCGAGCAGTACCCCGACCTCTTTGGCGGCATCGCCTTCTTCAAGACCTTTCCCTACGCCCTCCCCAACCTCCTCGCCACCGTCTTCTTTCTCATCTCGGCCTGCAGCGCCACCTTTTTCCTCAAGGTGAGCTTGAAACCCAACTCCGGAATTGGCCCTTGCCAACTTGCACGTCCCCCAGACTTACACAAAACGTCTCCTTGTTTTAGGAAACACTTGCTGCCAAGCGTGATCGCACAGATTGGGGCTTATTAGTCGGCGAGCGCCTTACGCGCGCCTTTTCAAGACGACGCAAGCAGCAGCGGCAGCAGCAGCACCGCCGCGGCCGCACGTCGTCGTTTGTCGACGGCGAGGCCACGGCGCCGCTCGTCCCCTCCAAACCGTTTCCACGCGGCGGCGCCAAGGCCCAGGGCTCGGCGTCCATGAGCGAAATCTTTTCCTACCAGACCGTCATTACGCTCCTCGCGTACTCTTTCCTGGCCTTTCACTCGGTGGCGTACGACCAAAACATCACAGTCTTCCTCAGCACGCCCGTCATTCCGCGCACGCCAGACAACTACAGGCCGCCGCTGTACTTCAACGGCGGCTTCGGGCTCGACCCGGGGACCATTGGCACCATATTCACCATCTACGGCGTGACCAGCGCTGCGGTGCAGTTCATCCTGTACCCGGCCCTCGTCGCTCGCTATGGCGTCTTGCGCACCTTTCACTTTTGCTGTACGTATCTCCCTTCTTCTTCCTCTTCTACTCGCCATTTCCCTTTTTACCCCCCAAATCCAAACAGACACACCCGCTCAACCTTCTTCCTCACAGCCATCTTCCTGCCAATCGTCTATTTCATCACGCCCTTTGCCTCGCTCTTCGCCACCGAGCGCGCGCGCTTCCTCGCCATCATCGGCGTCATGATCCTCAAGGCCTTTTGCATCATCGTCGCCTTCCCCTCCACCACCATCCTCCTGACAAACTCGTGCACGTCGCTGCGCATCCTCAGCTCCCTCAACGGCTTCGCCACAATGTTCAGCGCCCTCTGCCGCGCCATGGGGCCCGCCTCCACCGGCTGGGTCTTTTCCTGGGGCGCCGGCCACGGCTACGTTGTCAGCGCCTACTTCTTCCTCGGCGCCGTCGCCCTGATCGGCGCCATCCCCGGCTTCATGATTGTCGAGGGCGACGGCCCGACGGCGGGCGCCGCGGCGGCCGCCGAGGACGACGACGAGGACGACGGCCACGGTTCGGAGAGTAGCAGCATGCGGGACAGCGGCGTGCTGCTGCCAAACGAATCGGCAGCGGTCGACAGCGAGGACGAGGATGACGACGGCGAGACGCAACCGTTGATTGCGGACCAGCGAAACGGTGGCACCAACTATCGGTCCATTACTGCCCGGCATTGACACCTTGTTGGCTCGCATCCCCCTTCAAAGCACATGGAAAATTTTGCACATGCGCTCCTGACTTCATCTTGTCTAGGAAGGAGACAATAATTTCTTGGTTACAGGCTCTAGTATTTTCCTTTGCACATTCTGGCGTTTGTTGCATTTGCATGGAGTGCATGGTCACATGTGGCATAATGGCGGTGTGATAACAAATACGGTACACATTGCGAATAATCTAGCCGTTTCTGTTTGGTCTTTTAGAAATGTACATTTGTCCAAAAAATTACACACGTATCAATCGTTTCATCATCGAACCCCGTCATGTCGTTGTATGCATACAAAACTTCCGCAATGCAAAAAAAGAAGAAGAAGAAAAGAAGAAAACGCCACAGCAATGCTCGCTGTCCCCCCGTGATGATACAAGTGTCCAATGGTGGAAAAGAAATCTAATAATGAGTCCCAAGAACCGGTCCGTCACGGGCCTCGAAGCCCTCCCTCTCGTACCACTGCCATGCACCGTCGTCCGGATGTCGGAATTGTTGCGGTGGCGGCAACACGGGCTCGTTCAGATACATGCCGTGTCCTGTTGCGCCACCATCGCCACTAGGATATGGCCATACATTTCTTTCCTTGTCTAGCTGCCACGCCGGAACAGCGGCAGCACTCTGTAATGGCGCCTGTCCACATCCGCCATCGTGGTCGTGAACCATCTGCCTATACCGCATGCATGGCGTCGCGGGCACGGCAGTGCCGTCCTCAAAGTACTGTAGATCAGCCTGCATGTCGCTCAGTCGCAGGTAATCCTTGCCCACCCACGCATCAATCACTTGGGCAATCTGCAAAAAGCCCTCCGTGTGGCCACCCTGGCGACCGGCTTTCCGACCGCACGTCACAAAGAGGAAGCTATGAATCATCTCGTGTAAAAAAGTTGACAGAAGCAGCCGGCGGTTATACCGCGTGTCTCGCAGCACCGGTGATGAGAGCACAATCAGCGTTTCCCAGCCGCCAAGGTGGGCGCAGCGACGGAGCGCCGTGGTGCCGACGACGGCGCTCTGGTACTGCGCGCTGCCTGGGTGGCTCCAATCCCAGGCGACACGGCGCGCGAGGCGGTTGGCAAAAAAGAGCTCGTTGGCGGCGGAGAAGACGCTACCCAGTGCGTCATTGTCGAGGGGAGACCCGGGGGACGCCGACGTTGTGGTGCGTGGACTGTCATCGCGGCAATGCGGCATGTCCGACTGCCTTCGCTGCTGACTCCGACCTCGCGACGAGGGCTGCCGGCCGCCGTGCTTGGGGTTTATCAGTGAACGAAGGATACGTCCGGATTGTGAGTCGGGGCAGCGTCTCTGGAAACTAGCGACGTGGTCACGCACGAGCTGGGCGGCATCTAGGTCGTCGAGGAAAGGCCCGCCTTGCTCCTCGTCTTCATCATCGTGAGCCACTGTATCGGAGATGGCTAGCCCTGACTCGGTGCGCTCCACAGGCGCAGGACGCCGTGGATCAAGGGCTTGTTTGAAGCTGTTGTCGAGACCGCCGGGTGCTGTAGAATGCGCGCATGCCTCTGGTGGTGGACTATCGGGGTGCTGCTCACGAATGACCAAGAAAGCGAGGTTCTTGATCTGCATCGAGGGTGCAGCTTGTTTCCCGCTGTAGCTCTCGGCGTGATCAAAGCGACGGGCTTCAAAGTTGTACCCGTTTGCGTCATGTCGGTGATATATATGATCTTGATCAAATGGCGGTTGGAACGGTGGGCTTCTGTGGTCGTCGTACGGATAATTACTGTCCTGCTGACTAGAGTACCATTGCTGCTGGCAGTCGTCGGGCGGACCACCAGTGGCAGCATTAAGCACCCAAAAGGCCATGAAGCAGGCTCGGCGTTGTCCGCCTAGAAAGAAGGAAAAGTACAGCGACGTAGGAGGAAAGGGAAGGGGTAAAGAATGATTCGGCAGCGTTGGCCCGGCGGATATTGAAAACGAGGGTAGAATCGCCCGGATAGTCGGCGAGCGGTGTGGTGTGAGGTTGGAAGAGGTGCCAGGTGATGTGATGTGTAGCCGAAAGTGGCAAGTCCAGCAGCAGATGGTCTGGTCACACCAGATTCCGCGATGCGGGGATGGCGGGCAGCTGTCTATTTGTAGTGTCGCAAGATACACAAACCATTCGTACGTCCGACTTCGACGTCAAGCAGAAAAGAGAGAGAGAAAATAACTTGGCTCGTAAAAAGCAGACCCAGCACTGCCCCTGTTCTATAAATGATGTACCAGGAAAGCCTTCCAGGTAGGTTGGGCGCCCATGGCTGGCTGCAGCAGGCGTCATGCCCCAGCTAGGCGAGCTCGGAAGCGGTCCGCGCTCGCCGCTTCTTGACGGGATTTGTTCCCTTGCTTTTTATTTTTGCGCCGAATCGGAGCTCTTCCTTGTCGCTATCGTCATATTGCCTGCGCCCTTGTCAACGATTTTTCCCATCTCGGCTGCCACCATCGTGACTCCTTGCATGATGTCCTCCGAAACGACGGGCTGCCGTGGTGAGCCCGGGCATCGGTGTGCCCAAGCCGAGCCTGATGGTCCTTGGGCACCAGTGGCGCGCCAGCAATTCTATGAGCGAAATATTTCTACAAGTAGAAGTCGATCGAAATGGATCTCTTTATTCGCATTTATACGTCATCTGAATTATTTCGTCATTATGAATGTGGCTTGCTGTGCCTGTAACGTGTGTGCCTGGTGTCATGTCTGGCGCTGTCGCTGCACTCATTAGGCTGGGCCGTGTCCAAAGCGGCTCATAAGCCGGATTTCGTCGGTCTGCCTCTCGAGCGCTTCACGCATCTTGCCAGTATATTGTTGTCGCTTTTCCTCCTCCGCTGCCGTCTCTTCACCCCGCGGCTCAAAGTCATCCGAGTGGCATAATGGTGCTCTCCCAAAGTTGAGCATACCGAGCCTTTCGCCAGTCCAAAACAGTATATTGTCATGATTGGGTCGGTCTTGGTCCGTAGACAACTTTGTCGACACAATCTTTCGTGCAATCTCACCGCGTCCACCGCCGAGAAAGAGGATATTTTCTCTTGCATCGTACGACCCAATTTTATGTCGCCGACATTCCGTAAATCCATCTCTTTCGAACCACTTGATCAGCCCGGTTCCATCTGAGAACACAATTCTTGTTCCATGCGTCGTTAGAGAGAGAATCGTCGACGACGCTGCTGTTTGTCTGTTCTTCATGACAGTATTTTGTAAAGTGGTCCCGTCGCCCGAATGCGCAGTCGAGCTCAGCCCGTACATCTCAAGGGAGCCCTTCAGCTTGTAAGAGCCACCGGCAACCAAGGTGACGCCGCTGCTAGTCTTTTTAAGTCGAGAAAGTTGCTCCATCGGAAGCTCGCCTTGCCGCCGAACCTCGTAGTCTACTGAAGAGTACGGGTATGGCACGGCAGCCAAGCTCTTGATAAGGCCACCGGAATAAATTGATCCAACAATGGCAGGAAATTTGCGCCGATCATAATGTAAAATGTTGGTAAATCGTCCAGAAACATAAATGTCGTCCGATATTCGGCTGTGCGATCCAGCTCTGGGAAGATGCAAGATACTGATCGGAGTGGGCTGAGACAGCGATGCGTATGGGGGAAGAGGCTTGGGGTCGAATATGGATTTGTAGACATCTGACTCGTTCCAATCAACTCGTTCGGTTCTATCGCCCGATATGTTGGACCGTGTACGAAAATCGTGTAAGTGTATACCGAGAGACGTTCCAACAGTGAGAGGCAGACCGTCGTTGACAGCTGACATGGTAGTGATTGACCATTCAAAAGATTCGCGGCTCACCACTTCAAGGCGATTCAGATCCACCTCAATAAGATCTATTATAAGTTGTACAATTAGTAACAGGTCTCCTATGCGCAGCATATCATCGCACTCACGACTCTGGACTGCAAAGAACGCTCTATTGCTCTGCTGGTTGACGCTGACACACTCCGTCACACCAGTATCAATTCGCTTCGACCGCCGCTGATTTTGGCCGCCAGGTCCATCGATGAAAAGAATGTCAGGCTTACTACGCCCAACTATACTGCCCTGCCTGCCTCGGGTGCCCTGAATATCCCATAGACAAACAGATCCATCATCGAGCGGGGATACAGCCAGCATCGTTCCGTCGCCGTCGCGGCCATCATTCGGATTGTACAGTGCGACGCCCCTCGCTTCGACTATGGCTTCGACTTCACGGTCTCTTATACGCGGCGTTTGAAGCCATGATATACAGGCTGGGCCGTAGCGCTGAATATATTCATCGTACCAAGATACTCGCTCGGTGGCGAACGACGGGTCCCAGTTGGCCATGTCCTGCTTTCGCCATCTGCGGGGTTTGCCGTCGTTGGTCGACGGTGCGGTCTGCGGTACGACTCGATCGGGGCTATCGGGTGAAGATGGATCATCTTGCGCAGAAGTCGTAGGTTGTTGCGCGTCGTGGCTGTCAGAAGCGAGGCCGAAAAAAGCGGGAGCGGCGCCGCGCCTGTGCTGGAGCGATAGATACCAAGGCGAGTCGTCGAAGCAGTTTTGTTTCCACAACTCGTCATCCAGACAAAGCTTCTGCAATTTGCGCGAGACTATCTGCAGGCGCGTGATATGACAAGGCTCGAGGTCTGGGTGTGCGGTTGTGGCATTAGCATCGCATTTTGCATTTCCAATTGCAGTTGCGCGGGAGACTCGGGGCGAGGCTGAAGCGGGGAACGTACGGGCGATGATCTGCAGCAAGATCTCGTCTGGCAGCTCATCCCAGCTGGATGGCCTGTGGTTGCAATGCATGGCGCATGTTGTCCGCGACCAGCGTGTAGAGACTAAAATTCGGCTTGATTGCAGATTAATCTGCCAAAAGGCAAAATGAGAGTAAAAGTGCCCGAGGCAGCCTGCGGCTGCTTTTGCCTGGTGGAGGCTGCACCAGGCTGGAGCCCCGCAGTAGGTTCTGGCTAACCAGAGCACTCTACCTGTAACGGGCTGACGGATGGTTTTGTCTTTCCCCAGCCAGGCCAGGCCGCCTGTGCCGCTGCCCATCCCATACAACAGCTGTCCAAACTCAATATTAAGCTCTCCGGGCCGAGACCGTCTCGCTATGCCAAATTCGCTCTTGGGCCGGCAGAAGTGGACGTGGGCGTGCATCGAGCCAGGGACAACGGGAAATTGGGCAAGTCATTATCGACCGACTTCACGTCATTTGTGCAATATACTTGAAGCGCTGTCAGGCAAGGGGAAAGCAGAGTATGCCTGCCCAAGTTGACGCCACCAGGTTTCGTCGCAGCCGGGTCATATGTGGCCTTGCCTGATGCCTGGCATGGTGTGCATGGCTACCTACCTAGGTATCCGTATACGTGCAAGACATGCTCGTTCTATCTTGTCTTATCGAGATATGCAACCCCTTGACCGGAGAAGCGCCGGCGTTCTGAAATGCTCCAGCCATTCAAACGGCTTGTGACGACTGCTGAAAGGGGAAGCGGGAACAAGTCGGCGTCGCACAGGGGCGGGCTGGCGACCCAATTGGCGATCTCGTCGTCTCTGCCGAATTGTTTGTCAATATTGTAAAACAGCAGTCTTGTGCTCAATCTCACCCACCCAGTCTCTGTAATCCTGTCATTCAGATTTGCGCATATTAGCCTGGGTACCTAGTCACGACAGTGTCGGTTTGCAAGCCCGTCGCCGGGTTGCGTCATGTTGCCAGCTGCCAGCTGCCAGCCCCGTTGGACCTCGCTTATCGTCAGCTTGGCTCGGATTGATACCTCCACAGTAATGCAGCCTTGCCGGCCGCCAGTTTTTCAACGAAAGTAACACGCTTTTCGTGTTTGTTGTTCAGTCGCGTCTCGCTCTACACTGCCATCGTCTAGACCTCGACAACCTCTGCTGAAACAACTACTCCAGCGCAGTGCCACCTCGTCCAAGGTGTAATCAATCACAATCTCGGTCCTTTGTACAACCAATTGAGGTATGGTCAAGACTTCAGACCACCACTAGCCTCAATTCGCCACTTGATACGCGAATGCGCCGTGTGAGGAAGTGCAGTTTTCTGTCCGACATCGACCCCTGCCTGGTCTGACCGCTCGTGGACGTGATACACAGAACTTTGGTCGGTTTAGTATGAATACCCAGGGCTCCAGCTCCGGCTGGGAGACTGAAGTTGACTTCGACATCGATTACCCTTCTTCAGTCAACCCTACAGCCTCGTCTACACAGGTCCAATCTCGTTCCAAAACCCCGAAAACGATTACTCTTGTTCTCTCTCCAACAAAAGCTTCGAGCCAAGATCACCATTTGGGTTTAAGCTCGCAGAGGCGAAACACTATGCCGAGTTCTGGGTCGTCTGGGTTGTTGCGAGAGTCACGCTTTATGCAGCCAACGATGGCACGGAAAAACTCTTTTGTCTCACGATCTAGCATCTACAGCGACATGGGCCGGAACAGCTTCGATGCCGTCCAGACGCGCCACGAGAACTTTTCACCAATGCACCAATACCAAGAGTACGCACGGCCCGCCACGACTTTGCTGGACAGAGACTTGCACGGAAACTTGACAGCATCCTATTCAAAGACATCCACGATTGGTGCCTTGAAGTCCGAAACCAGTACTTGTCGCTCGCTATTTCTCAGTCCTTCCGCCGAGCGAGATGTAAGTCGTGCTCTTCGGATGCTTGAAACTGCCCCGTCATCGCAACGAAAAGTCAGTTTCACCGGTACCTCTACTGGTCACTTCCGAGATATCCATGAGCATCACATGCGGTCATTTTACAATGCAGACGCGGTTGCATCGGCCTAGAAAGTCGACAACTTTGTCAAAGTACCTGTTCTATCGACCGCAACACCCTCGGATCACACTTCCTCCATCCCCCAGCCTTCTCCCAGCGGGCCGATGCTGCCTTTCCGGAACGGCCCTCCAAATGCTCACGACAGTGACTGGGAAACGGTCACAAGTGATCATCTCTTCTCTCGCCAAAAGATGTCTCAGTTTCAATCACACGTGGAGACTGGCAGCAGTGTCGCAGACGTGTCCGATACCATCAGTTATGGTTATTGCGGGTCAAGCCTTCATCCCCCGGTGTCATATACAACTGGGCCGGGCTTCGGCTCTACCCGAAAACCTAGCACGCACATGTCGACAAGAACTCGCCTGCAAGCGGCAGTTCGTCGTGTTTCCAGCTCGCTCGATGGTATTACTGCACCGCGAGAGCGTGGTGCTCAAGCATTCGAGATGAAACAATTCAACGGAAGCTTCGACAGCTTGAACTCGACTGCATCCTCCGAGTACTTTGGCAGTGGCAACCACTGGCAAGGCTTTGAGTCTTCAAAAGATCCGCAAAGGGCCTTGTTCTCAGAGGTCCCTGCCGTGGACGGGGCTAATGGCATTGTCGGCATCCCGCGTCTTCCCTTTCCGCTCATTAGCCTGCCCGAGGCTGCCAAACTGCAAAAGGGCCGTATCGAGCGTGGCGAAGAAGATCACACTGACCCTGGAAGTTCGTTTGTAACGAGAGCACATTCCGTGACGCGAAGCACCATTTCATCCACCAACAGTCCTCGCACACCACGCTCTGTGCTCTTTTCACACAGCCACATTGGCAGCAGCCGTGATCATGTCGACAAATCGAGCCCTGCCTGTTCCCGCTGGGACTCTCCGCGCAGTCACGGTATGCATTTATTTATTACATGGAATATCGAAAAAGCTAATTTCTCCTTTCAGGCCGGTCGAATGAATCAAACGAGCGCGTTTCTTCGTTGTTGCTCCTCGGTGGTAAACGGCGGTCTCAGGTTCTCAAGACCCCCGACCCGCGTTCATCATATTGGCTGTCGGCCGATGAAGAGTTCCGGGAGGTTGCCCCCAGACTCCTCCGACTCCGTGGCTTCTCTGCATCCACGAGAGAGCGCCGAGCGCGAGATGGTTCTCCACAGCTCGAGCAATCTCTCTTTACCGCGTCCGAGTCGCACCTTATGGCGTCTGCACGGGCCGATATTTTGCATCGAAGGCGCTACATTCAAGATTGTGAGAAACGTCTGGCCTCGGTCTTTATGTTTGTCGTTTTGCTGAGTGTGGTATTTCCCGTCGCTGGCATCCTCGCCATTTGTGGCGCGTTTGACTCTACCATTACCTGGTACACGCACGGCGAGATGGCGCACTTCACCGTCCGGCAGAGGACAATCTTGAGACGGTTGCTTTTTTCCGAGCTCGTCGCGTACATGGGCTTGGTCATAGTTCTGTCGATTTACTTTTCTGTTGGGCTGTAAAAAAAATGTTGGGATTTCTATTTGGTGATGAAATTTGTAGAATGTTGTATAGCATCTGGCACGAAGCCACAGGAGGCGACTAGGGCGACGTGTTGTCGACTAACTGTTCAGCGGGATTTATGTAGCGCAAAATGAATCATCTGTATCAACTCCTCTTTCTACATGTATCGGAGACTTATTTAGGCTATGTTACTCTGTCCGGCTGAGGCTGAACCATCAAGGCCAACGGCGGACTACCGGCATTGCCCATCCGGGAGAGTGCCGATGCAGGACCCATGTTTTACAGAGGGACCTGTCCAGCATGGTGTTTACACGGCGACATAAATCAAGCTACCTGGGCGTGATTCGAGCTGGTTGGTCTCTGCTTCAGCTGAAGCTTTCCTGTATTTGACGATGGCCGCATGAATATACACCTTGCCAGCTTTTGGCGCAGACACCCACCTGCACGATCCATCCGAGCAGAATGCTTCGGGTATAAAAAGGGGAGACGCCGGCCTTCGACGAGGGCTATTTCTATTCTTTTGAATTTCGAATCAGGTTCGGAGAATTTTATTGTTACAGTCAAGCAAGATCGTCAAAATGAAGTTTTCTATCGTCGTCGCTGCCTCTGCTTTGGCTACTGGCGTGTATGCCTCCATTGTTTCTATCCAGGTTCCTCAGACGATTGCGCTCGGCAAGGTGATCCCTGTGAGACTCGTCAATAATATTGATCAGTCCAGCACCTACGAGACTAGCATTACATTTGGTCTGGGCACGACCCCTCGCGATCCGAACATCATTATTGGCACGCCCGTGTCGTCCATCTATCTCCAGGGTAAGCTACCTTCCGCGGCAGCTTTCTTTTTCTTTTTTTTTTTTTTTTTTTTTTTTTTTAATTCTGACGCGTCCAGACGGTAATCTGCCTCCTGCACCTTTTGCAAGAAACATAACCATTCCGACTTGGGCGTGGGGTAGCAAGGGAAAGTTTGGCCTGCGTGCTGCCATCTTTGGCGCCTATGGTGTTACTGGGGGTATCGGTACCAAGGTGTATGCTGCCAACGTGACTGTCGGCGACAAGATTAGCGACAAATACGTCGAGCTCACGTATGTTGAGTAAAGGGGCGGCTGGGAAGTAAATGATCATTATTGAGCTGCATTAATAGTAACATCAACTTGCCCATCACTCTACTGGACCAATCGTCCACACTCTCGTGCCAAAATATAGTGTTCCATCCAAGCCACGGCCCCAAGCTGTGAGCATGTCGGACGAAAGCTCTCAGAGAAGCTCTTGACTTCTTGCTGGAAGTAGAGATCGAGCCGGAAGGGCTGGTATAAGTAGCGCTGCCCTGGCCGTCGTTGTGGTACGTGCTCCCATTAGGGTTGGAGTAGTAGTAGGAGCCATCGCTGTTGCGAGCACATCAGTTACCAAGCCGTATGAAGCTAGCCAAAGCGGTTCTCACCTATTAGAGTAATGGTACGAGTTGTCGTTGGCGGCGCTCGAGCCGTAGTCGCGAGCGTCGTAGTGGTTGCCCTAGAAGATTACAGAAGCTCAGTGGTCGTGGTCCGCGAAGCTACCCCACGCCAAGCTGCCGCCATACCTGGCTGTTGGTGCCGGAGCTCTTGACAGTGTAGCCCTCAGGCATGATGAGTTTCTTTTGGGGGGTAGAAGGACGTGAGCTGGATTGGCTATGCAGAATGAATTTGCAAACTATTGGGAACTTGGGATTGAGAAATATGCAAGCGGCAGTGAGGGGCAGGGAAGCATTTATGCGTGGGAGGTACGGGGTAGCGCAGCAGCAAACGGGGCAGTCACTCTTGACCAAGTTAATGCGACGGCGACGTTATCGCCTTTCAGAGAATTGATTCGACACCACAAGGGTACATATATGCTGAAACGGCAATGGCACGATGGTAATCCAACCAGCCCCTCCAGCGCTTTCGAAGCTAAAGTTGGCCAATTGGATGTGGCCGTAGATTGGTGGTATAATAAATCGGATCGTGGCCGGCCTTGCCTTCTCTGGTTGGTCGCCGCCCATCGTAGCTTGAAGCTAATTGCCTGGGTAGCTGTTGAGAAGCGCAAGCCCCCACTTCACTATGACGAGTCTGATTTGTAAGTCTTGTTTGAACCGCCTCATTTGAAAACCAGATTCCAGGCTTTGCATCTGTCCAAGTAAAAAAGACATCTTTGTAATTGCGAAGACATCATGACTGTCAAAGTATTCTTGTAAGAAATACTCGGCCTTCCTACTTTCTCCTAACTGACAAAAGCCTCTAGAACCGGCGCAACAGGTATGGCGGGGTCATGACGCTCTAGTCAAGATGTCAACACTGTTGGCAAGCGATATGCTGACATTGTGCTCAACAGGCTACATTGGTGGCACTGTACTCGACTATGCTTACAGAGCTCACCCGGACTACGAGTACACCGTTTTTGTGCGAAGCGAAGAACGAGCCAAGCCAATCAAGGCCAAATACCCCAAGGTCAACTTTGTCTATGGCGCGCTGGAGGACTCTGAGACTTTGATGGACGCGGCTGCCAAAACCGATGTTGTGATTCGTACGTTGCGCCTCGCAGGAGTAGTACCGAGCTGACAGGTCGCAGACACGGCTGACTCTTCGGACAATGTTCCCGGGGCCACGGCCATTGCCATGGGTCTGGAGCAGGGCCACACTCCAGAGAAGCCTGGTTACTGGATTCACCTCTGCGGCACCTCGATCCTGACCTGGTACGACCAAAAGCACGACCGCGAGGGCGAGCCGCCACTGCCAGAACAGACCTACCGCGATATCGACGACATTGAGCGTCTGGTGACTCTGCCCGACTATGCCCATCACCGGAATGTCGACATTCTCGTCCAGGAAACCATCTCGGACGCCGTCAAGGTTGCCATCCTCTGCCCGCCCACCATCTACGGCGAGGGATCCGGGCCGGTCAACAGGCGAAGCATCCAGGTGCCCGGGCTGGCCAAGGCAACCCTCCAGGCGGGCTACGCACCAGTCGTCGGCAAGGGCGAGACGGAGTGGGACAATGTACACATTGACGACCTGGCCGACTTGTTTGTCAAGGTCTTGGACGCCACGCAGGATCCGAGCAAGAGCAGGAACCCGGAAATCTTTGGCCTGCACGGCTACTTTCTGGCGTCCAACGGGGTGCACCGATGGTCAGAGGTGTCGCAATGGATTGCGGACGAGGCGGACAAGCAGGGATACAAACCAGGGACAAGGACCAAGACTGTCACGCTAAAGGAGGCCGAGAGCGTCGCGGGACCGTCTGCGCCGAGCTTTGCCAGAAATTCCAAGGGGATCCCGCAGCGTGCTGAAAAGTACCTGGGATGGAAGCCAAAGGTGGATGGTCTGAAGGCTAGCATTGCAGAGACGGTTGCTGACGAGGCCAATGCGCTGGGTTTAAAGACAAGCAAGGCATAGAGAATTAACACTGGTAGAGTACTTGGTCTTGATGAATTACTCAGTCGTGTTCGTTCCCTAGTTCATCGCAGTGACTGACGGTTGCGAATGAGGCTAAGGCGCTGAGTTGGAGTACAGGGAAGGCATCGATATCAACACAAGTAGAGTAGATCTCATGAGTTGCTCAAATTGGTGTACGTTCCCTAGTCCTTTGCAGTGACGGTTGCGAATGCGGCCAAGGCGCAGGTCTCAAGGTAAGCAGGCGGGCGGGTAAGCGGGCGGGCGGGCAGGCGAGGCATATGGAATATCAATTCGATTTCAGTGAGTTTGGCAAATGAGGCCAAAATGCCGAACGTCTCAGGCAGGCAAGATCAAACAAAAACGATTATAGTCGAACAGCAACGGCAAAATGCACAAAAATTCCGGCACGATGCCACAGTTGCCGCCACATTCAGCATCGTGTAAGAAGTTGTGCCCACAAGACACGAAACTGCGCGAATAAGCGCAGACATCTTAATCGATAAGATACATGTGTGTGGGCAGAAAATTCAGGCGAGCGCGCTATTCTTAATATCGCTTAGCGCTATTCTGTTGCTGGCCAACTATCTCTGAGTCCCACTCTTCTCTTGTCCGCCCGCCGCCGAACGGCAAAGGCGAGAGGAGAGAAAAAAAAAAAAGAGCCCCGAAAATTATTGTCGGGGCCCTGCACGAAAATTTTGGTGGTGCGCTGCCGAATTTCTTTCACCGTAACCCCACGTCTCTCTTCTCTGGGCTCCTCTTCTTCTTGCATCCTCCATCCCTCTCACGACTTGAAAGACGGGCATATCATACACATAACTCAAAATGGCGGACGAAGTTTACGACGGTGCCGTTGGTATCGATCTGGGTATGTACACCCTCCTGTGCCCTGACCTGCAATATTGCTGCTGCTCGAATTTTGTGCGTTGTGGCCGCCAATTGTAAAGCGCAAAAAATCTGCGCCGCCCGGGCAGCGTGTAATATTTTTCGCTGGCCGCCTCGACTGCAAAATTCAGAGATCTGAGCATGAGCAAATACTCAATCGCAGCACTCTTGTACTAATTCTTCTCCCCTCTCCCACAGGTACCACCTACTCTTGCGTTGCCATCTACGAGGGCAACAATGTCGAAATCATTGCCAACGAGCAGGGTTCCTTCACCACCCCTTCTTTCGTCTCCTTCACCGACAAGGAGCGTCTGATCGGTGAGGCCGCCAAGAACAATGCTGCCATGAACCCTCGCAACACCGTCTTCGATGCCAAGTGAGTTCTCTTCACCTCGGCTCACATTTTTAGTCATGCATTTTGCTGATATTTTCATCTCACAGGCGTCTGATTGGTCGCCGTTTCGATGACCCTACCGTCAAGAAGGACATTGAGTCTTGGCCCTTCAAGGTCCTCGACGACGCCGGTACCCCCAAGATTGAGGTCGACTACCTCGGCGAGAAGAAGTCCTTCTCTGCCCAGGAGATTTCCTCCATGGTCCTCCTCAAGGTACGTCTCCCCCACTTCCTCGACTTGCATGTAAGCAAGCGTCTAACAGCCACCACAGATGAAGGAGATTGCCGAGACCAAGCTCGGCAAGAAGGTTGAGAAGGCTGTCATCACTGTCCCCGCCTACTTCAACGACAACCAGCGTCAGGCTACCAAGGACGCCGGTGCCATTTCTGGCCTCAACGTCCTCCGCATCATCAACGAGCCCACTGCCGCTGCCATTGCCTACGGTCTCGGTGCTGGCAAGTCCGAGAAGGAGCGCAACGTTCTCATCTACGATCTCGGTGGTGGTACTTTCGATGTCTCCCTCCTGAACATTCAGGGTGGTGTCTTCACCGTCAAGGCTACCGCCGGTGACACTCATCTTGGTGGCCAGGACTTTGACACCAACCTCCTTGAGCACTGCAAGAAGGACTTCCAGCGCAAGGCCAAGAAGGACCTGAGCAACGACCCCCGTGCTCTCCGTCGTCTCCGCACTGCTTGCGAGCGTGCCAAGCGTACCCTTTCTTCCGGTGCTCAGGCCACCATCGAGATTGACTCTCTCTTCGACGGTGCCGACTTTAACACCACCATCACCCGTGCTCGCTTCGAGGAGCTCAACGCCAAGGCTTTCGCCGGCACCATTGAGCCCGTCGCTCAGGTTCTCAAGGACTCTGGCATGGAGAAGTCCAAGGTCGACGAGATTGTTCTTGTCGGCGGTTCCACCCGTATTCCCAAGATCCAGAAGCTTCTCTCTGAGTTCTTCGGCGGCAAGAAGCTCGAGAAGAGCATCAACCCCGACGAGGCCGTTGCTTACGGTGCGGCCGTGCAAGCGGCTCTCTTGACTGGAAAGGCCAACGACTCTGAGGCCGCGGACCTCCTGCTTCTCGATGTCGTTCCCCTGTCCCTCGGTGTCGCCATGGAGGGCAACATCTTTGCTCCCGTCGTTCCGCGTGGCTGCCCGTGCCCGACTATTAAGAAGAGGTTCGATTTCCCATTTTCTTATGTTCATTTGCTATTTTGTGCTTTTCCTACGACTTTCCTTGAATTTGAGGATGCGATTACATGTCACAAGTGTGGTGTGGGGTCGGTTCTAAAATTGGTGATTGGGTCCACCTGGCAAACGTGGCGTGGAGTTGCGGCACAGATTTACGCTTAAACTACACCTGTTTTCCGGGGTCCCGGCTCTGCTCGGCGTCATTCGAGGAATTCGCTGGCTTCTTGCCATGCCTCTTTTACGAATCCGGAAGTTGCCCAACCTTTCTTCTTGCTGTCGACTGGTGGCTGATTCACATCATTTACGCATATGCCATGTATACGACTTCAAGCGTGGTTTTCTCATCGCATTTGTCTTTCTTATTTCTGTTATCCCGGATGTTTCTCCTAATTTCCCTGTTTCTCCTATTTCTCCTATTCGCCTGGTTCTTACTATTAACCTTGTCTCTCTTGTTGCACCGACCACTTTTTCCCACGACAGATATCCCCCACCGCGTCTTCAAATACTAGCCATACAACCACAACAACAAAACTAACAGACTCTATATAGGACCTTCACTACTGTTGCTGATAACCAGCAGACAGTGCAGTTCCCAGTTTTCCAGGTGAATATTTATTCTTCTCGCTCTTTTAATACGCATGAGCTAACCATTTCATTGTAGGGCGAGCGTGTCAACTGCGAGGACAACACCTCTCTCGGTGAATTCACCCTGGCTCCCATCCCTCCCATGCGCGCCGGTGAGGCCGTCCTTGAGTGTGTCTTCGAGGTCGACGTCAACGGTATCCTAAAGGTCACTGCCACTGAGAAGACCTCTGGCCGCAGCGCCAACATTACCATCAGCAACTCTGTCGGCAAGCTCTCCACCGCCGAGATCGAGAAGATGGTCAACGACGCCGAGGCTTTCAAGAGCAACGATGAGGCTTTCAGCAAGCGCTTCGAGGCCAAGCAGCAGCTCGAGTCCTACATTGGCCGTGTTGAGGAGATTGTCTCTGACCAGACTCTGTCCCTCAAGATGAAGCGTGGCCAGAAGGAGAAGATCGAGGCCGCCATGAGCGATGCCATGGCCGCTCTCGAGCTCAACGAGTCCTCTGCCGACGAGCTCAAGAAGCAGGAGCTCACCCTCAAGCGTCTTGTCACCAAGGCCATGACCTCCCGATAAATGTTTCGCCTAGCTCAACCCATTGGTGGCACCTTGATAAGCTGCCGATGATGGTTTAATGAATGCTGGGGGAAGCAGGACTGTTTTTCTGTATGAAGCGCTGAAACGGACCAGGTGTTCAAGGGAAATCTTTGGATGGCACTTCTGCCACGTCTCGATGTCGGTTTACCAAAATGTCATTTATATAACGAAAAAGTTCAACAGGGAGTGGGTGAAGTTTGACCCCAGAGACATGAGAAGCAAGCAAAAAGAGAAAAAAAAGTTTCTGCATCTTCATATCTGCGCTGGGAAAGATTGATTGTCTGTGCTGCGTCGTTCAAAGGCATTGGAAGCCCAAAGTGCTTGAGCCGGCGGCCTTATGACGAGCGACGGGAACGCGATATGACCTGTGAGTTATGAATAGACTCGGTAGAATGGCCAAAATACGAATTTTATTTGTTTATTTCGATTTACGCATCAATATCCATGTGCATAATACGGATGTATTATACCATGCGATTTTCGAGGGGTAGCGCCGGCGGGCGCGCCTTCTGTAATGTACCTAGACATGTCAGTGGTGCTCAGCCCCCGCCGCAACGGTCGAACTCTGCTTCTGCACCAGCGTCTTGACAGCACCTAAAATCTCCATCAACCTTGCACAGTTACAGCACAAGACTTGCAATCTTGGAACAGACCTTTGTTTTTGATGAAAGCGATGGCTGCTCCGCACGGCACAGCCTTATTTGGTAAGCCTTGGCTCATTTGCTCCAATCATGGCACAGCGTCAGCCCATGAATCTGCTCGACTTGCCCGTCGATGTCCTGGCTCTCATTTTAGCTCAGCTGGTCAAATTTGATAAGGTTATCGAGCTATGTCCGTGTTCAAACCATGGAGAGCTTAGCGACCAGCTGGAGACGGCGAGATTGATCCTTCTCGTGCATCCGCATCTGTACGCAATCGCTTGCCCGATGCTTTACAGCTTAAACACTTTCAAAATGTCGATAGTGTCCGGAAGGCACGGCGCACCTCAGGCCAAGATGCTGCAGACATACTATCATAGTGATGCATCCGGGCGGGCACGTACAGAACCAGCTCTCTTTGCAGACCCGACCGATGTGCCAGACTCTCTGGCTGCCGAGGAGAGACGAGAAATGGGCAAGCTGCAGCTCTTTGTTACACCCTCGGCGCGGCGACGTATACGTACCTTTGTGCTGGAGGTGGGACGCCACCGCGGATGGATCGACCAAATTGTCACGCCGGTGCTTTCTGACATGATTCTCGCCGGAAATCTTGCTTCTTTGAGCATCACACTGTTGTATCAACACCCTGACGTCAGGCCCAGGAACTTTTTCCGGACGACAAGCCCCAATGTGTCAAGCCCTTCTTCAGGAGGAGATCCGGTGATATTTACGAAGCCGCCGCTGAGGGGTTTCTTCCAGGTTTTGGCAGATCCAGATCTCGAAACGTCGCGACTATTTTTATCGAAAAGACATCCACCCGCTTGGTGCAAGTACCATAGCGGGGACTTGCATTGTGATCTTCAAGGAGGAAAAGGCCCTTCAACTGCTGCAGTCGACTGGCAAGCTATTGTTCGAGAAATTTTGGACCCTAGAGGAGTCAAGACGGCAGGTACATGGTCGGAGGCCGCACCTCGTCACGGCTGGGCTTAGAGATACTCAAGACGTGTACGACTACCGACGCCACTCTTGCTTATTCCCCATCTACTTTTATGACGCTTGAGATGTCATGTTGCACAGTGCGAGGGACAGGTATGGCTGCCTAGCCATCTGTCTGCGACACAACACATATCTAGACACAAGTCCTTGCCACCTTGTGCGGGTGGCTTATCAGTGAAGCAAGTGCGTGTCTTACTTGCGAATCCCGGTTTGCCAAGTCTGGCTGTGCTGGGTTGCTTGGTCATCTTGGCATGCCTGAATCGGTTCTGCCGGGACGGCCTAGAATAACTGGGGGGTAGTAATATACTGTTCCACGGGGAAACCCAATAGCTGCGGGCAAACAAGGACGAGACATTAAAAAAAAGCTTACGCACCTCGTGGCAGGGGTGGCACCCATATTGCCGTCCAGACGACACAAATCTCGTCAGATCTGCGCTCAGGCCAGGTAAGCGGATGCACATTTACTGGCACGTTGGTGGGATGGCACCATTACACTGGGTTCGGATAGCCCAAGGTGCAGATACACCACTCCCATGGCTTTATTTTGAGGGGTGCCAACTCATAACTACTGGGTCATGTCATTGCGCGACGCAGGGACTTGGACTGGGCAGTAAAGTCTGGCTAAAGCCGGAGGGCCGCAGACGCTACCGTCTCGGTGGCGGAATCTGCCATCTACTTGGCGATCTACACCATGTAACTCCAGGAGGGGCCAGGGCGGGAATCTTTGGAGCGGCGGGCGGTATCTGACGGCCATCGGCAGGTTTCTTTTCCCATTGCGTGCAATTCAAATCCGTCCTCCCCCAGCCGCGCGACGTGACAGGTTCCCTGCACATCTCTCACCGCCTGGGAATGTGAGCTGCACACAAAGAACGAAATAGAAGAAGAGATGACGCCAAGAAATAGCAGGTCACATGGCGTGCGGGCATCTGGAAGCGGACGCCCGAAATCTGTAACGCAGTGTGCTAGAAGCGAGATAAGCATAGCAGGGGGGCCCGTCATGGCCTGGGATCCTGTAAGACAGCCCCGTGGCTTCGGTACGACCCTACCGACTGTGCGAGATGATGTTACTGGTACCGAGGTGAATGCTCAACAGAAGGGGCCATGATTGTTGAGATGAATTTGTGTACGAGTCATGCCCTGTGCATATTGTTTGGATGGTTTCGATGGTAGATTTATTTTTGGATATTAAAATTTTATTTCGTGGCCGTCAATCTGCCTGTATCTCGCGTGCATTGGCATGATGCATTTCCTTATTCGTGAAGCAATTTCCCATATAGCAGGATTTCAAAAAAAAAAAATAGTGCTTTCGATGCAAAGTTCATCCTCTTTTCTCTTTTCCCCGGGCTCTTTCGCATCCCTGCCGCACCGTCGTGAGACGGTCGTGTCTCAAACAAACCATGGAATAAGGTTGTATTAGACTTTGCGACAAGCATGTTTCCACCCGGCCCCCAGCACTGTCCATTCCAGCTGCCCATTGTCTCAGGTCTCTGCTCCATCTCCTCACGCAGATTGGGGAAGGTCGTGGTAGTCGGCCTGGTGCTCCTCCTCGTGCGCGCCCCAGTGCACGGGGCTGAGCTTGAGCACGCGCGTGTTGGCGACGGGCACGGCCGCGTCGACGACGACGACGGCGGAGAGCGTCGGGCTGCCGGCGTTGTTGCTGCCGCTCGACAGGGACGAGGCGGCGTCGCTGTCGGCGCGGGTGCGCTGGGCGCGCGGGTGCGAGGCCGACACGTCGGGCGCGAGGGAGAGGAACGTCTGCTGCGTGGGAGAGCGGGCGGCGGCGGGCTGGGCGGGCGCGGGGCGGATCTCGGGAGAGAGTGTGAGGAACGTGTGCTGGCTGCTGGAAGACATTTTGTGTGGTTGTTTGTGGTTTTGTGTGTAGGTGAAGACTGTCGAGGTAGGTATGGAGTTGCGTAGATGTGCAAGAGTAGGAGACTGTGCTGCGGCGGTGCTGTAGAAATAGTTTTTTTTTTTTAAAAAAAAGTAGGCACAGAGTTGAAAAGTTTAAAGAACAAGAAAAACTTTGGGTATCAAATAATGCAAAAAGTGTCTTTGGCGAGGCTTGAGTCTAGAGCAGAAGAGAATGGCTGATGGAATAAGAGGCGGGCCATGCAGGTCCTTTTATGCCCGGCTCCAGTCACACAGGTTCTCTCTCGCTCTCGCGCCCACAAAATACCAGCCTGTGGATGAAACCATGCAGATATGGGTGGAATTAGTGTTTGTCTTGTATCTCGGTTGCGTCAGCTACGACATGGGATTAGCAAAGGGCCGTGCAACCCATGGCAGACAATTACTAGGGATGCTGACCATTACGGCAGACATGCGTCGCACATTCGTCAGGGACAGCTCACACTCCAGCCGCCGCACAGTGTGCATCTGGACGCTAAAAAAAAAGCTGGGGTTCCGACAGACCCCCTTCCTCCTGGAGAGAGAAAAAAAAAGAAAAGGTGCCGCTGTGTTGTCAAGGTTCACAGGCAAAAAGCTCGCCATTTTACGCCAATCGCGGGCGGCGACGGCTCAAGCAGCGCCATGTGCCGGCACATGGCAAAATGAAAAAGCCCATTATACACGTGCGATGCGGCGACAGTCAGCCATTGGCTTGCGCGCCCATTTTTTTCTGCCCGCTTTGCCGTTTGCCATGTTTTCGATGCCAGTGGTTGCAGTGGTTGCACTGGTGCAGAGGCTATCCATGACGTGTCATACCGTCGTCCAATGGCATCTTCCACCAGACCGGAATCCAACGGACAACGCCAGGGCCCCAAATTATCAACTAACAAAGTAGATGGACTTTCGAGATGTCGGGTGGAAACGCTTTCTGCTGGTCGATGCAACGCTTCATGCCCCGAGTGCCGAGTCTCTCCACAAGATGTGCTCCACTTCCGGCACAAAGCGTCATAATAGAGCACGTATAGGCGTATCGGTTATTCGCCATGGCTGTGTCGGACCGCGCAAGCATGTGCGATTCTGAGCGTGCCATGTTGCGGGTCGATTGCAGGCGATCTTGGGCCAGGTATCTCGCATGCTTTGTGCTTCGTTGTCTAGAGTTCGTCCCCATTCGATCGACTAACAACAGCAGTGCTGTCGTGCAGCTACAAGCAGCCCGCACGTCTTGACAGCCAATATATCGCGGGGTTCTCAAGTCGCATGCGGGCTGTGCAGGTTACCCCGCGTCGGAACAAAGGATGTTGAAGAGCGCCTCTTCATGCTTGCCCATCCGTTCGTTGCCGATGCGTGTGCCTCATTTCGCCGTGGACAGCCTGGGGCCGGGGCTCGTGTAACAGCTAAACTTTGTTAGAGCCAAGACTTGCTGGGTATATTGTCGGAAGCTCGCAACTCACGGTGACCGATTTACTCAACTTCCAAAACCAGCAGCTTCCGAGAGCATAGTAAGTCAGTGGAGAATTTACCAACATCCTGAAAACTCGTTTTAGATGAACAGGTGGCATTGCCAGGTAGTCCCTAGAAATGGCCTGCTGAGAAATCTATTCGACAAGGGCTGGAGCCACAGGAGCGGCCCGGTCCCGTCGTGGGCCAACGTCGAAACCCCGGTGGCGTTGACAACAACGTCGTGAGCCACGCATCAACTTTGAGTCATTGATGAATGCATCTCAAAGTGATTCCAGATGCAGCAACTCACTTGCTAGTCGCCCTTGGCATGTGCTCTATCGACCTGGCGAATCAGCTGTGCAGATGCCAAACCAGATGACAGCACGGCATCACGAGCCAGCTGATCACGCTCGATGGCAGCCTCTCGGGCATTGCATCCAACAAACACTCACCTGTTCTGAGCAGGGCGGTCGATGCGGCTTTCAACGGGCAAGATGCAACGGCCTCCATCGGTCCACAATCGCAACGGTGTTGGTGATTGAGTAGGCAGGATGCAGATGGCGCACCCTCCACACCGTCTTTTCCACCACTTTGGTTCAAAGAGGTGCCGCTCCTGATTCCTCACTTGATGTCGTCCCAAGCCCGCATGTTTAAGCTTGAGCAGCAAAATGCGCCGCCAGTCGCACTTGTAGCCGCCCCATGGGGTGGCCGCCAGGGTGACTCTCGGCCATCCAGTGATTGCCGACATGTCTTGACCATATGCAGGTCTCGACTTTCAACTGCCAAATCCACAACGTTGACTTCCAGAGCTTTGGTATTGCTCGTAATCTACCCCAGTCAATAAGCTGAGCCCTACAGGGCCCTGGTGGGGGGATTGCCTGAGCCAGTAATTTCGGCGCTTACACCCACGAATGATTGGTTGGCTGTTTCGACGGCGTGATCATGACAATGGGCGAGGCTACCAACGCCAATTTTGTTACTTGCACTGTCGAATCTCTTTGGTGGTCGTTATGTGCTGTTGTGCTACACCGCTTCAAACCTTCGAGAATCAAGTTGAGGGCGCAAAGCAGAAGCTAACTCGTGCAAGATCGTGAGAACTCGTACGCAGAGCTCATGTTAGCTTGCCGAGTAGTTTTGGTCCTCTACTACGGGCCACGTAATGAACGTATAACAGGCTCATGACTAGTAGTGACTTTCAACACTCCTTCTACGCTAAACAGACTAAAGAACGCCACCGGGAATTCGGGTTCAGTCATGAGCCGTGTGATTGTGCGCGAGGCTTGCATTCGTCGTTGCCGGGGCTTGAGTCCGGCGTATTGTTGAGTGAAGGATGAAGGGATTCAAGTTCCTGGCCAGTGGCAGAGCATTCCCGTGTCGGTCACCCTTCTCTGGCAATTCGGGTTCGGATTCTTGCCGAGATTGTTAAAAGGAATATTGGTGTCACGGACTATGCTAGTGCGTATTTCCGGGCCAAAAGACCAATGTAACGCGACGCTGTCGACAGACGTCGTCCCATCCAATAAGAGGTCGCTCGCGGGCTGCACCGTGCATGCGGGAAAAACAAGTGCGTGAGCTAGGCCACCGAGTCACTTGACATCACAGAAATGTGCCAGGGCTGCTGTGTTGGCTGCCGACTACACGCGGCGCCAGAGCAGTCCTATAGTGGAGTGTTAGGGCGAGCAGCGCGGATACGCATGGCTGGCTGCGTTACATGTCGCCGCTGTTACCGCCGCTGTTCATATGTAAAAATGCGCGGGTGTCTGGAACAAAGTTTCTGCTCGCGCGGCAAAGCATGCCATGTCGGTTGGCGAGCCTCAAGGTCGCATGTTGGCCGCATGAGCGCGGAAGTGGGACGATCGCGAGTCCAACGGGTCGGGCAATGAGCTGCAGCACGAAAAGTCCGACGGCTCCGGAGCGTAAATTGGAGGTTGAGAAGAAAGAGCTAGTCCTGGCGGCACACCGGGAAGGATTCGGCCAATTTGATGAAATGAAGGTGTGCGCTGAGGAGGCTACTAATCAGGCGGCTCCGAAAAGCATGGCATCCGGAAAAGCCAGGGTAGCCCTCGTCCCTGTGGAGAGATGCAAGGCTAAAGTCGAGAAAAGGCTTGAAGTAATGGAGACGAACGACGCCTTTCGGGGGCCGTAAAGCTCGGCTGCCAGGTGGCGTCAACACGAGGAGACGTCTGGATCGTGACGTTTACCGTATTGATTGGTACAGCACTGTGTGTTGCGGCAGGCAAGGTCGTGAGGCCTGACTTGGCCTAGTCTCGGCTGAGGCGAGTGATATACGCACAATATCTATGGGAGCTTGACAATGAAAGGCACGATGAAACAAGGGCAGTCGACAGACGATGTTGGTGGGAGAGCTCGGGAAGCTTCATTAGCGGGAGTCGCAATGTGCCACGGCTTGGTGGCTGCAGCGGGTTTGGGGTTCAGCGGGTGCCTCAGTGGGCATGTCCTGCGTCACCTCGTTCAATGTCGGTATTCCGGCCATTGGGGTTCTGTGATGGCGTGCGCTCCAGCGGGTGCGACCTGGGCAGGCAGGATTTTAGCGGTATCGATAATTGGCAGATTCCAGCAGCCGCCCAGCCTGGGCCGGTACGCATTAGATGATTTTTATAATTCAGGAAATCTGAGAAATGGGGTAGAAGTGATTTCGAAATACGAAATTTGCAATCAAAGTAGAATTAACACTCAAACAACCGCCAGGCAGCAGCGCGGCAAGCAAGCATGTGCGTACATACCTTGGTACCTACCTAGGTACCCTGCCTACCTGCCCACGTACGTACCGGCCAAGCGCGAAGCTGTCGGCCCGTCAACTTTACAAACGCACATCACTTGCCGACACCACATCTTGAAAATCCGTCTAGAATGGATGGACCGCAGCACAGCTCAGCGAGCTGTGGCATGGACTAAACAGAGATGAGGCGTCAAGGACATGGTCCAATGCAAGCCAAGCGATGAGCTCAACGGGCGGAACCTGGAAGCCATGGCCTTGGTCGTTCTCGAACCGCACCGCGTACGGCAACCTCCACGCCAGCTAGGGCCGGCTTTACTCATGATGCAAGGAGACGACTTTATCGCTTTTGCCGAGCTCCTCTAGTGGTCGGTATCTGACCACGCGGTAACTGAGCCAGGCTCTTCTTCGGTCCGCGTATGGCTGGCGCACACTGACTCCCAACAAGGCCATCTTGTCTACTCCGTACCCACGGCAGCTCTAGCCCAGCAATCAAGAAATGTCTCGGGGCTCTCACCAACTAGATGACTGCGGCTGTCTCATTAAATCAAAAATTTGAATTATCAGCAACACGAACAAGACATATTCTGCATTGCAACATGCCCGGCGCCACATGTTGGTCCGTCACTCTGTTAGTCGACGCCTCGCCTCTCAGCCCACCCAAAGGAGGAGGGGGTGTGCTGCTCCCGCTCGTCTCTGCCACTCACAGCTCCTCTCGAGGCGCTTGAGGCCCGGGGAGTAGACAGTAGCATCCTCGCTTGTCGCCAATGACGCACTCGGGCTGCCTGTTTCGTCACAATTCATCCCCCAGCCGACTGGTTCGATGCAGCCCGGCCGCGCAACCCCATGCCCTATCTTTTCAAGGCATCGGTGACCATTTCGTCAGGCGACGCTCAAGCCAAGCAGCTCTGCATGCAGCCGTCAATTTTTTCGGCCGTGGGGGCCAATGTTGCCTGCCCATTGCCCTGCTCCATGTATGCGCACTCGAATTCACGCTCGCATATATGCAACTACTGGGCAAACTTGTCAATAGTTTGCCAGTCGAGGTCGAGTTTTGGCGTTGGCGGGCCGCCGCCAGCCAGAGATTGCCTGGACACCCGCTGCTGCCTCCGGAATACGGGGCTGTCAGACGGGCGCTGGTCCAACTTACACCACGCATCTGGGCCAGTGTCCACTGGAGCTAGGCAGGCAAGCAAGGCAAAGTCAGGCCAGCCAGCATGACCCGGCCAACCGGGCGCCATGGTGGCTTTGTTCGCAGGTCTTGTCAGTAACTAGACACTTGCCAGTAGACACTGGGAGGGGTGTGTCCAAGTCTCGAGTCACACAGCGCAGCCCAGCGGACAAGGCCGTCAAATCTTAGATGGTCAATCGCTTCCACCCTCTCCACTTGGTGCAGCTCCCCGTCGTGGCGTTTTCCATGCACAATCCTGCGACCACTACCAACCACAGCCCGCGCCTGTATTTCCCTGTACTATGGAGGATGCGTGTGGGCGGATGTGCGTGCGTGTGTGCGTGTGTGCGCGAGGGTAGACGACCTGGCTGAGGCTGCCACAAGATGTTGGCCGTGCTCATCTGCTCCGCGCCGAGCCGTCATCTCTGCCGGCTGCGGCCCACGCGGGGACTACCGTTGCTACCAGTAGTCACGCCGACTTCATGTCTCCCCTGCCTTTTCCCTCGACTTTTTTCATTTCTCCGGCGCGCCCTGCCTAGGTTTTCTCCGTCTTGCCTTTTCCTCTTCCCACCACCAGAAGCCACCCCTCCGCTCCACACCAGCCGCGAGTACAGGCAAGCCGGGGTGGCCAATGTTGGCTAATGCTTGCTCAACTTTGGCGTAACTAGGGCAGGCTACCAACAACGGGACTCCCACTTACCTGATCTGGATTCTTATATCTCTATTCAGTGCCTCCATATCTCTTTTCTGCAGAGGACTCCTTGACATCCTTGCCAGAGCGACCCAACCGGCGACCCAACAAGCCGACTAACATCGTCGTTCATCTGCGTCTCGAGTACTCTGCAAGCACACGCCCCCACCATCTCACACGGCTACCCCAGCCCTACGCTTGGCTGCACAACTCTAGGACGTTGCAAACATTGACAAGAGAAGCAATCAACTAACGCTTCCCTCCCAACGGCGTCGCCTTTGACTGGGGTCTGCAAGTGGAAAAATCTGGTGGCAAACGAGACTGGCTAGATCCTCCACCGGCCTCCATCCCGACTTCCGCTTCCCGTATGAGCTGCAGCAAGGTGGTCGCGTTGGCTCGATGCAACTTGTCATAGTATGGCAAGCAAGCACAAGATTCTGCTCACTGCAAAGTTCAATTGTCGATTGTCACATATTTAAAGGTCTTGTCCTGCTGCTCTGGCAAGCATCCATCACCAACCTCATCACATCCTCTTCTCTTGCAGATTGCACAAGATACTTTTACCTCTTCCAAAGGCTCGAAGGTCTTGTCTTTTACTTTCAACTTCATCTTGATTCAAGACCAGCTCTACTTGACCAGCAAAGCTCCATCAAGCTTCGGCAATTTCGCTACCTCGCCTCGGTAGCCTCATATATAACTTGATCCATTCGCCAACAAGACCGTCAACATGTGTGTTTGGGTCACTACTCAGCAGTGGACTCAGTGCGGCTGCACCTCTCAGGATACTCAGCAGAAGCCTACTTGCGGATGCTCTGCCGTCATCAGCCAGGGCACGCAGGTATGGGAGGGCAACTGCGGCCGTCCTCAGTGCCCCAAGAGCTCCTGAGCTCCGCGCCGAGGCGTCAATGGCCCTTTTGTGAGCACTCTCTTCCAATGTCTCGGAGCTTGTCGATTTGTGATGCGCTAACTTGTTGCCAGCTGCGAAACCCGGTCCCAGTCCGACAAAACGACGACACAAGAAGCACATGCATAGACAGCCTCGCGGCGAGCATGCCCCCAATCGGCAACAAACATGATCATCGCCTTTTTTGCAAGTGCATTAATGAGTGGTGACATTTTACTTTTGATTCTCTTCTCTCGCTTGGCCAGTTTTTCTTTTCGCGGCACCTGAACTTATACACGCTACTTTTCTGTGAGAGAGCCCGCTTCACGAGCTCTCGTTTCTTTTAGCGTCACTTGTGGCGAGTCTCCTTTATTCACTCTTTTTTCCTCCTGTACTCTCTGGGGTTTTCGTGATATCTACCATTATTGAAGGTGCATTGAACCAAGCGCGCATTTACAAGTTGTTATGCGGCGTTGGCGCTGGGAAATTGATGTTTCCAACAGTTGGAGGGACGGGCAGACTAACACAATCCTTTGATTCAATACAATGTTCTTTTCCTATAATATTCCAGCGTTTCCCCATAATAACTTTTGAATGTATACGAGCTGATGTGTCTGCTGTATGCAAAGAAACCAATTGTTTGTTCACTCGGACGTTGTGCGCCGCGAGGATTGCCCAGTTGGCATGTAAGACGTGAGGAGTCATTTTTTTTCTGCCTCGTTTTGTACACTTCAATTCGATGGTTTAGCTTCTTTTGCCGAGACTTGGCCATTTGGGGGCCAATAATCGCTCAACTGCCGACAGCAACCCAGGGTAATGAGGGATGCTGTGTAACATGTTTGCCCATGGTGCGGCGGTCGGGCGCTCCGAGCGCAACATCGGGGGCGGCCAAGGACAGAATACTGTTGGCAGCATCGCACCAACCTACCCACCCATGCGGGATGCCGTCTACATGAGATGAGGCAAGGCCCAGCAACGGCCGGTCCGTCCCACCCTGTGACCGCATGGCCGTGACACACGAAAAAAGGCAGTCTCACTGCCCGTGATCTCTCTCCCTTTTTCTGTGCAAAAGTAGAATAGGAAAAGGCCGCTCGCCCCGACGCATCGCGGGCGTTTGGTGTTCGCCTTGAGGCCTGTTATGCGACCGCGTGGGGGGGGGCTTTGTTCAACACTGAGAGTGTCGTTGGGAGAAAAGATTGATCTGGAAAAAAGACAAAGGAGTCATACAGAGACGGGCGGACTGGTTTGCTTCATTCTGCTAGATGGGAGAAAGCTGGATGCTTGCGTTTTAGTGGCTGTGGTATCGTTGCCGTCATTGCCATTCATGGCCGACTTACACTTGGAACCAGGCCAGATGTCGAGCGGGCCGCGCGAGAGATAAAGTGTAAAGGGGGCGTGTGTAGCCGCTTTAAAAAAGAGAAAAAAAATAGAAAAAAAGTCAATTCTTTCATTTTAATCGAAAAGACAACTATTTAGCCTAAATAGCGGTGCCTCTTGCTGCGTTTTCTGGAAAGTCTTCCACTCTCCTCGGTGGTGTATACGTCCTAAAAGATTATGCACGTCGGGAACAGGCAAGACCTGTCCGCCCAACTGCAGAGCGCAGTCGCAGCGAAATTCATCGGGCAGATTGCTACCTGGAAATGCACTACTGCATCTTTTCTCCTTTTGCTTCTCCTTTGTGCCCGCCCGCGCTGCTGGCAAGATCGTACAGCAGCTAACTAAACCCAGTTGCTTGCAACGACCCGGCTATTGGGCAGAAAACGAGGCTCGCACAACTCTGCTGGACTTGCTTGTCATGAACCAAGTTACATGACAAGGTAAAAGAAAAAAAAAGCCGCATACGCAGGCGGAGGAGGCGTGTTGCTGTCTTCTCTCGCCAACGAGCCAGTGACCTCGTCGTATTAACCGCCCGGGGGCGTGGTCCTCCCACCCTTGCCCAAGCACATGGGCTTCAAGGCGGTGGGCTTGGCCTAGAGGGACGCCCCGTCTCAACCGTGTGATTATATTTCCTGTTCTTCTTCCTTGCTCTGAAAAGAAAACTACTTCCTCAATGGTCCCCCCCCTAATTGTGTTGCACTCGTCTCTGGCCGCTTTTCCCGTCTCGCCGGCCCATGCACCATGCATCCACAGCGCATCATGTGATGGGGGAGTTGAAGGGTGAAAAAAAAAAAAAAAACACACCGTCTCCGTGACAACTTTGTAAACACCTTTGACTGCTGACCAGTAACTCTTTGGGCTTGAGGACAGAGGAATCAACAGAGCATGTAGAGCGAAACGTCGACGAGGCCATGACTGATTGCTGCTGCGTGCTCACTAGTTTCGGGCAGAAAAAAAATATGTTTGCCTGCGGTAGTGGGAGGGGGGCGTGTGATCCTCGACTCTTGCCAGAGAAAAAAATCCCTAGATAATCCCGCCCGCCCGCCCGACTCCAGCTCCGCTGTTCCCGCGCCCCTCAACGAGGCGGGCGGCCATGGTTCTCTTGCCAAGGCCTGCGCGAGGGAAACGTGATGGGAGGACCCTGGGGGCGGGAGGGACCTGTGCCAGCTTAACAACCGGAGTAAGCTTCGTGCAGCCTTTCCTGGACATTTGCCAACGGGAATGCCTGGGGGGTGACTGTGGCGGAGAGACGGCCATTACCAGCAGGGGCAGGCTGAACAAAGGACCGCCGGACCGGCAGTCATGAGCCCTCGTTGGCAGCGTCTCTCTTTTTGCTCTTGAGAACCTCTGGACCTGGTCTACCTCCATGGAACCAGGGTTTCCCCGTCATGAGGCCCGCGAGAGAGAGAGAGAGAGAGAGAGAGAGCGTAAGAGATAGGGAAGAGCCTTGTAGAAAAACCTCAGCTTCAGGTTACCCTTTGACTACGAGACTTGCATGGGCTGGGCTGGCTGGGCTGGCTGGCGGACATCTCGCACGTTTTGCGTGGAATAAGCGGCAACCGCGATCCCGGCAGACCACTGCCCAGAAAAGTCCGTTTTGCTCCCGGTCTTTGCCCTCTTTCTTCACGAAGCTGCGGCCGAGGGGGGACATGGTGACTGGGGTTCAAATGCCGTAGAATGGTAAACCTCCCACGCCGTGCCCTGTGCCTGGACAAAACAAAGTAGACGTCGCGCCCTCTTCCACTCTTGCGTCAAAAGCCACCGATGCACCTCTTGGTCCAGCATGTCGGTCGCCACTGCTCTGAATCTAGCAATGCATTCTCACGTGCAAGGACGGGGGGACAAGTCGGTTCCATGGTTCATGTATTTGGTTGTAAAAAACACTGAAACTCTGCAAAAGATGCACTATATAGCCGCTGCTGAAAATACCAAATAATCAAAAGAATGCTCAATATGACCATGAAAGAGCAATCGATGGTCGTCAGGGTCCAATCTGGTTCTCTCGTCTGCGTGATGACTGCAAGGCTTCTTCCAGCCACAAATCAATTTCATGCCTTTTTCCGTACGTTTCTTTTTTTCAGTGTTTGGTTCATTTGTTTCATGTGCCCCTTCTTCTTCTTTTTCTGTCAACCGAGGTGGGAAATTTTTGAAAATATGTGTACTCTTTCTTTTTGCTTTGGGTCTTCATCCTCTGCTTCGCTACCAAGTGCCCCCCCTTGTAGTGTACATACAAACCAAAACTGAAAATTATAGTGGGCAATAAAAAAACGACGAAAACAAATGGAAAGAAATATTTTGTCCCGTCTTTTTTTGTTGTGCAACGCCATCACTCTCTGCTCCATATTCATCTCCTCCCCAAACACTGCAAATGCTGCTTTCTCTAATGCAAAGGGGGTTTCGTTCTATATAAAAATGCATTCTCCTCGACAATTCTTTTCGTTTCCAAACAAACACACGACTCTTTTCGTGCATGACGTCTTTTTTTTTTTGCTTCATTTTGCAAGGTCAAGAATCAGATCACTCGTTATTCGGCGAGCTGGGCGAGTACTGGTTGCCCGTTCCAGAACCTCCGCCAGAGCCCGAGGGACCAGGCGTGCGAGGAGAGAATTGAGGCGACGTGGGAGAGTAACTCGGGCTCGTCGGCGACTGCTGCTGGCCGGGGCTGCGTCCGAAACTTGGGCTCGTGGGTGAGTAGGCGTCCGGTGAGGTCGGCGACCACGACGGTGACGCGGGCGAGTACGAAGGTGAGGTAGGTCCACCTCCGTGCAAGTTGGGAGACGCAGGACTGTAGTTGGGACTGGCCGGAGAGTAGCTGGGAGATGTCGGCGAGTTGAACTGAGCCGGCGACGTAGGTGAGTAGTGTCGCGGCGATGTCGGCGATGTCGGCGAGTAGCTGGGTGACGTCGGGCTATAGTTGGGGCTGGCCGGGCTCGTAGGTCGCAGCATCGGCGACGTCGGCGAAAATGACGGCGACGACGGGCTAAATGATGGAGACGTAGCGTAGCGAGCACCACCGTCCAGCATGGGTGACGTGGGAGAATAGCCAGTGTTGGGCGATGATGGCGAGTAACCCCCCATGCCGGAGCTAAACGGCGACGTGGGCGACGTACTGAATGGGCTGGCAGCGCCGCGCGAGTACGGGCTCATCGAACCACTGGCACCAAAACCACCACCATACTCCGTATTGAACCCGGTAGGTGTTTCCGAGCCGGCACCCTGGATAGGAGAAAAGTTACCGGCAGCAGGCGAAGCCATGCTGAGGTAGCCAGAGTCGCCCATCGGCGAGCCACTGTCGTAAGGTGTGGCAGCACCTTCGCCCTCGCCCTCCTTGGAGGGCATGCCAGGCATGAGACCCATGCGAGAGTTGTCAGAAATGACAGTCTCCAACATCTTGGGATCCAGATACACGTCAAAGTTGCCGGTACCCATTGGTGCAAGTTGACCGAGCATCACGTTTTCGGAGATACCACGGCAGTCGTCAAGTTCACCGGTAGCGGCAGCCTCGAGCAGAATTTCAACAGTCTCTTCAAACGAGCAACGCATGAGCGCACCAGTATCGGCACGGTTGATGCCGTGACGAGTGACTGCCGAAATGACGCCACGGTAGGTCATGATGTCGCAAAGCAGAGCAATGTGGCGATGATTGACGTATGAACCGTCAAAGGCCAAAACGTGGGTCAATTCCTTCACCAGCGCAGTTCGTGCAGCCTCGACACCAAAGACCTCGGTAATCTGGTACAGGTCGTTGCAGTAGGTCCTTTTAGGATCAACGCCATCGACGGCGAGGACCTCTCGAAGAGCTGAGCCACTGGTATCCAGGTACCACTGCGTGCATCTCGGGTCATCCTTCAGAGCCAGTTCAGATCCATCTTTGTCTTCAACCAGGCGAGTGCCCTTGGTCAAGAAAGCCCTCTCGATACCAGGAACACCACGAAGAGTCATGGTATCAAGCAAGTGAGCTTCCAGACGCTTGAGCATAACATCGTCCTCAATTCTAGTGTCGCGCTCCTCATCCTTCGCATCATCCCGGCTGATGGTGCGAATGCGAATGACTTGCTCATCAGCGTTGTTGTCAGAGAAAATTACGGCCAAGTCTGCGGCGTAATGCTCTTTGATGCAGGCAGCGACATCGTCAATCTTGATTTCCTTGTCCAAAAGTTTCTGGCGGTCCAGAGTGATACGCAGGAGCCAGCGCGACTGGCGGTGAATTGTGTCCTGAGTATCGTCGGGAATCATAAAGTACGACTCAACCATGTCCACATCTTCGGGAATGGTGGTGGACTGCACATCGGGATCGTAGTGGATTTCAGTGACTGCTGTGACGGAGCGCAGGTTGGTGTATTCGACCAAACTACGGAGCTTCTTGGCCTGCTCCTGTGAACCCAGCGCAGTGTTCAAGTAGACGGCCATGCCGGGTGTCTTGATATTCTTGGCCAAGTTGAGAATTTCCTTGAGACGCGGCACACCAAGAGTAACGTTCTTAGAGGACACACCAGCGAAATGGAAGGTGTTGAGCGTCATTTGAGTAGCGGGTTCGCCGATAGACTGAGCAGCAAGAACACCGACCATTTCACCGGGGCTGACAAAGGCTCGGTCCCAGCGGTTCTGGAGCTCACCGATGATATGGTCGAAGGCAAGCTTGTTTAAGCGATGCACGTACACGACCTCTTTGAAAGCAAGAAGAGAGCGCACGAGCGCCTTGATGAGAATTGTGGCATTGTAATCGGCCTCCTGCGAAATAGAGTCTGTGCCACGCACAACCTTCATGTTGGACAACAAATTGTGCACGCTGGTGATGACGTCAGACGGGCGAAGGTTACTGCGATCAGTTTCGCGAATATTGAAGACACGCTTGGCGCTTTCAATGATACGTTCAATGTTGAGAGGAAGTTGCATCCACTCGTCGCCCATCTTGCTCTTGTTGATATCGCGGGCGAGGCGTCTGTCGACAAGCAAGGCATCCCACTCCATGTCCAGCAATTCCATGGACGCCTTGTCACCGGCCAGCTCATTGCCGTACTCGTAGTCCTTGCGGAACCACTCGGGAGGGTTGGCAAGATCCAGGCGGTACTGCCTCTCAAAAGCGGCATCAGACATATTGATGGTGCCAAGTCTCTGTCTTTCAATGCACATAGCATCGAGACCATCTTCACCGTACAAAAATTGAATGATGTCGCCTAATGAGTTGCGCACAGTTCCATCGTAGCGAGCGCTGAGGTCTTCAAGCGCCTTGACCAGACGTCGCTGAATGTAACCCGTCTCGGCAGTCTTGACCGCAGTATCGATGAGACCTTCTCTACCAGCCATGGCGTGGAAAAAGAATTCAGAAGGAGTCAGACCACGAAGGTACGAGTTCTCGACGAAGCCACGAGCTTCAGGCGAGTAGTCGTCCTTCGTAAAGTGAGGCAGTGTACGATACTTGAAGCCAAAAGGAATGCGCTTTCCTTCGACGATCTGCTGACCGACAAGAGCCGTCATTTGCGAGATATTGATAGAAGAGCCCTTGGAACCAGATTCAGACATGGTGACGGCGTTGTTTGAATCCTTCAGACTCTTCTGTGTTGAAGTACCAGCCTGGTCACGAGCCATGTTGAGGGCCATAGAGACCTTGTTCTCGAAAGTGGCGCGAACGTTCATACCAGGTAAAGCCTCCAGCTCATTGGCCGTAGCCTGGGCAGTCAGTCGAGCGACTTCGGCCTTGTTCTCATCGATATGAGCTTGGATCTTTTGGATGGTCGCCTTGTCGGGAATAGTGTCACCAATACCGATACTGTGACCAGTATTCAGAAGCCAGTAGGTGACGACCTGCTGTACACCGTTCAGGAAAGCCATGGCGCCATCGGGCCCAAGATCGTTGTAGCATAGGTGGATAATACCGCCGGGGGAAGCACCGACGAACTTCTTCTTAAGAAGGCCGTACATGAGCTCACCACTCTGGATGAGCATGCCCTCGTCTCGCAGCGGATTGTCCAGCTTGCCTTCCTTGCTGTATAGGCTGATCTCGTCTGGAATGACCATGCTGATAATCTGTTTACCAGTCCAGCGAGGCCTGGGCTTGAGAATGGCCGGTTGCGGAATCACACCATCCCAGTTGGGAACCCAGAGCATGAGGTTTTGAACAATCTCTTTGTCGAGGAATGTGTCACGACGACAGAGCTTGTAGACACCAGCCAGGGAGTCCTGAACAATACCCATGAGCGGGCTGTTCTTCTGAGGCGTAACAATGTTGTTGGGAACGAGACAGAGCTCCTTGATTTCCGCACGAGTTTCCTCAGTCTGGGGCACGTGCAAGTTCATTTCATCACCGTCGAAATCGGCATTGTAAGGTGAAGTAACAGACAGGTTGAGTCGAAAGGTAGAGTAGGGCATGACCTTGACACGATGACCCATCATGGATTCCTTGTGCAGAGAGGGCTGACGGTTGAAGATGATGTAGTCGCCATCGATGAGATGGCGCTCAACCTTCCATCCATACTCTAGGGAAATCTGAGCAGCGCGTCTGTGATGTCTTAGATCGATTCTGGTGCCGTCAGAGCGAATGACGTATTTGGCACCAGGGTGCTCGTTTGGTCCGTTTTCGACGAGTTGATGCAACTTGGCAATGTTGTAGGGGGTGACTGTCTCGGGATATGTGAGAGTGCGAGCAATGCTGCGTGGGACACCGACTTCGTGCAGAGACAAGTTGGCATCACCGGTGATGACGGTACGCGCCGAAAAGTCAACACGCTTGCCCATCAAGTTACCTCGCAGACGACCCTCCTTACCCTTCAGACGGGCGCGAATTGCCTTGACAGGACGGCCACTCTTTTGGAGAGCCCGCGGCTGGCCAGCAATGTCGTTGTCCATGTAGGTGGCGACATGATACTGCAGCAGCTCTTCGAAATCACGCGCAATGTGCTGCGGCGACCCTTCGCGAATCGCTTGCTTGACATTACCGTTGGCACGGATAATATCGCCAAGTTTGTAGGTCAAATCGTCTTCGTTTCTCATGCCGGTACCAGTACCGTCCATGGAAATACTAGGACGCACAGGAGGAGGAGGGACAGGCAAAACAGTAACAATCATCCACTCAGGACGGGCATAGTCCGAGTTGAGACCAATGTGGTGCAAATCGCGTTCAGAGATGCGGCGAAGAATACCGTGCGCCATTTCGGCGCTAATGTTCACGGTCTCCTTTCTCTTGGGGCCCTCTTCCGAAGTGACCTCGAAAGCGGCCTTGAGCTGCAACGCGGCTTGTCTTACCTGCGGCTGCATATTGCCGCATCCGCCGTGCCCTTCGAGAACGACGCTCTTGACGCCCGGAGCAAATTCTTCATCCTTGTTCTTGTCTTGCCTGTCCTCGTTTTCACACTTGCGCTTCTTCTTGCAGACGGCCCAGACGCGCTTGAATCGGACTTTCGGATCGCGGGTATTGATGGCTTGGACAAACTCGGGATCGCTCTGAGAATTCACGTTAGCATCCAGCAAGCTCAAAAGCTACCCGGAGAAAAGGGAAGACCAACTTCATCGGCCAACACTTTGCTGCAATTGTGGCAGACAATCTCCAAAACCTTTTTCACTTTTTTGATGAAACCAGGGTGATATACGGGTTTCGCCAGTTCTATATGACCAAAATGGCCGGGACACTCGCTCATGGGCTGAGCGCAAGTCTTGCACTTGAACTGGCGGTCAATGGAGCCGAGAAGGGGATCATTGAGACCGCCATCGCGTGGCGTTGTCTTGTTCTCCTCCATAGTTTCGGGATACAGAATGTGCGCGACACTCATGTTTTTGATCTCCTCCGGGGACAGCATGCCAAACTGAATCTCCTCGACAGTTTTGAGCGGCGCGCTCGAGTGCGGGAAGGGAAGGTTCGCCATGATGAATCGATGTGGTGTTGTTCGACCGAGATGCTGAAAAACTTTGACCGTCCAATTAAGGCGTCAAAAGCGACGCGCCTCGAGTGTGTGATGGTGGTACAGCCCTGTGCGACGGAAAACACGACGCGCAGGGGAAAGGGCAGAAACGAGAGTGGACTGAGTTCAGACTTGAACGAATCTGAATCTCGATGGCAGACGCCGTCAAAGTTGAGTTGCGGATAGCCCTTGAAGGCAGCAGCGCCTGTCCTGGCCAGCGGCCCAGGAGAACCTCAGGCTAGTCGCCCCCGTCGCCTCCACCTCTGGGGTCGCAAAAGGCAATAATTCGCAGGTCGTCGGATCGCAGGTCACTCAGATCTGAGCTCGGTGATGCGCGCTCGATGGCCGACGCGCGTGGTGATGAGTTTGGGCCGGTGAACAAAGTTTTGTCGTGGTTGAGGCGTGGCGACTGAGGGCAGGCCGAAGAGACTGGAGTTAACGTGCTGGCGAGAGGCTCGCACCGCGCTAGTCCCCTTTGGGCTCCGCCGCCCCCCAAGGGAGTACAAATAAGTGCCTGAGGCAGAAATTAGGGAGGTACCAGGGACAAGGGCCAAGGCAGGGCCGGCACGGTTCACCAATGAAATTTACTGGGCGCAAAAGCACCAGCCGTCCCAAAATAAGTCGAGCTACTTCGACGCCGCACAGCTTCTGTCTGGGGTAACGCTACAGTCGGGAGAGCAGCTCTCCGCCAGCCAGTCCACATCCACCACGCATCGCCGATGACTCAAACAGGGATCACAACTGACATCGATTGGATGCGCAGCAGTCATTTGCAGAAAGACTTTTTTCACGGCGCAGACATCGTATTTGAGTATTGACTTATTATCGATCACGTGTCCTCTCTTATTTCCGTTTATTGCGCCCGCCCTTGGCCGCTCCCCGTTTGGGCGGCACAGTCTCGGCTCCCCCGTGTGAATCAGACTGGTCGTCTCCAGGACTGCGCCGACGCATGGTCCCTGTCGACACAGCTACAAACTCGTCTTCGCTATCGCTTTCACCCAGAGTAAACAATATAGGCATCCGAAACTCGTTGCTATCCAGCTCGTCCTCAATCTTGAGCTGGTCGTTTGTCATGACATCCACCTCCTCGTCTTCTGCGTCTAGACGCCTTCTGTGGATCTCCTCCTGCGCATAAAGATCAAACTCATCTTCGTTTTCGATGTACTCGACATTCTCCTCGACCTCGGCAAAATCAGGCGCCAGCGCCGACCATTTCTGCGGGCTGATGACTGACCAAATATATATCCTGCCAGTTTCCAGTCCACATGCTGCAAGCATCGCCCGGGCAGGGTGCCATTCTATCACACCCTGTTCTTCCTTTGGGTCCTTGAGCATGCAGACCAAACTCCCGTGGTTGCGCTCCCAAACATACAGTTCGTGGTTATTGTATGTAGAGGCAGCGACGTACTCGCCTGAAGCGCTAAACGTGACGTGATTCCACGACAAGCGGTTGACAACGTCTTGAAATTTATGTTCGAGTGGTATTTGTATCGTGTCTGGATCGAGATCTTGGGCAGAAAGGTTTGGTATTCGTAGCGTGCGAATGATGCGATCCTGCGAATTGACCAAGAGGTCGCGACCGGAACCTGAAATTCGCAGTGTCGTGATGGCGCCTCCGCAGACTTTTTCTGAGTAGATAATTTCGAGCGTTTTTGCGTCGATTATGTTGATTTTTCCTTTGCTAGTTCCAGCAAGAATGTGGTCGCCAGACTTGGTCCAGACGGCTGATGTGGTCATTTGTTTGGCATCCTCTTTCGCTTGTCGCTCGTCAGCGTTTGCTCGTCTCGGTGCTGAGGGGAGAACGCGCTTGACATCGACGGGCTCGGAAACATCAACGAGAGCAGGCTGTTCCTCAAATACTGCGGCGACGAATTGAAAGCTGGCAGCAGTTAGTCAAGCGCGAGCGGCCACGAAAGCCAAGTCACCAACCTATTCCACGGGTGAAGCTCCGCCATGTAAACAGGGGCACGGAAACGAACTTCGCGGAACCTGCATCCATCATTCAGGTCCCACAAGATGGCTCTCCATCCCTGGCACGCCGAGAGCAGGTAGCGACCACATCGAGACCAGCTCAGAAATGTGATGCTCTTGTTATGGCCGCGTAGCTTCCTGGCTACCCCCATGGTCTCCAAATCCCAGATGGCAACTGTTCCATCGACGCGGCCAGAGGCGAGGTAGTCGCCCTTGCGATTAAATCGTAGAAAAGTCGCATGCCCCGATCGAATGGTGCTCGTGATGCTCTCTGGGTAGTCCTGGAGCAGGTAGTCGTCGGAAAGAAGCAAATTCATGGCGACGCGGGCAGTCGAGCAATCTCTCGTTAGAGGGTCGTGCGCCGAGCAAGTGCTTGTCACTCGCCGAAGCAAAGGAGAAGCCGGCGCACGTGGTGAGGCGCGATCTGTGTAGGTGCAGAAAGGAACCAAATGGGCTGTCGCAAATGCAAAGAAGGTGGAGTGGTCGCATGTGCCACCGCGCGACGAGTTTCGCTGCCGCGTCTGTGGAGCTCCACCGCGGGGCATGACTTTTACAGCGACTTTCTTGAGTCGAACTTTATTCCCCCCACGGCGGACAGATGATATAAAATGGCGAATTCAAAGTATGTGTCGACTCACGCGTCTTATGATGAAATTCTAATGCGTCCCAGATTCGAGTATGTGCGCGAGTTCGAACAACCTGACCACTTGCTACGGAACACTTGGATCGTGGTTCGTGTCGATGGCAGGGCCTTCACCAAGTAAGGATCACATGCGACGCGCCTGACCTGCCCTCTTACTGACTTTGAATTATCAGAATGTGCGCAAGATATGGTTTTGAGAAACCGAATGATCGCAGAGCACTCGACGTCATGAACGCGGCTGCCAAAGCCGTTGTCACAGACCTCCCAGAAGTCACGATAGCGTACGGTGTCAGTGATGAGTACAGGTAGTTAAAACTATATCCAAATACTTCAGCAGTAGCTAACATCATGGCAAGTTTTGTTTTTCACAAGTCTTGCAATATATTCGAGCGAAGAGCGAGGTAAATCGAGATCATTGGGGTCCTCGAGGTGACTCACATATGCTAACAAGAATAGCAAACTTGTCAGTACCATTGTGTCGACGTTCACGGCAAACTATATACATTGCTGGCCAGGGTTCTTCCCCGATGATTCACTGTCATTCCCTTTACCTACATTTGATGGACGCGCTGTTTGCTATCCTACCATTCAAAACCTGCGAGACTACATGAGCTGGCGTCAGGCGGACTGTGAGTAAACCTCTTCCCATCGGCATGTGCTACGAAGCTAACAACCCAGGCCATATCAATAACCTGTACAATACCGCCTTTTGGTCCCTGGTCCAACTGGGTGGGGTTGATAACAAGGAAGCAGAGAAGATTCTCGCGGTAAGAACTGGCGACGCTTGGTGCCGTGAAGCAATATCCTAACAAGACAATGCCACAGGGCACGCTGGCTGCTGATAAGAATGAAATTTTATTCTCGCGTTTCAAGATCAACTACAATAACGAGCCCGAGATTTTCAGAAAAGGAAGTGTCGTATTCCGAGATGTGCGTCCAATGCCATGCCCAATAGTTTTGACTTGACTAACAAGACTCAGTATGAACTCGTCGATCCAGCCAGCCACCAAACCTCTGAAACAATGGACGCGTTGGCGGAGCCTGTTCAGCAATCAAAAACACAGAACGAGAATGACAAGAAGCGCCGGTCCAAAGCGCGGATTGTGGTCGAGCACTTGGATATCATCCGGGACGATTTCTGGGATCGAAGACCATGGATATTGTCAAACAAGCCGGGCAAAGTTCCAAAGGAAACGTAAAGATAGCATAAAATGAATGCGTTCTGCCAACACATAGAATGTATTGCACGAATAATGTAATTCAAATATCCCAAACAGAAAGTCCAAACGCCATCGCAAATGCAAGAAAGATATGCCATCATTACATGCCCATGAGTATAAATTTCGTCCTATTTCCCTTCCTCTTCCCTGCGCCGCCGTCTTTTGTCTTCTTTGCGCGCTCGCCGGCGTCGTTTCTCCTCGGCCGCGTCGTCACTCGAGTCTGATTTCGACTTTGACTTTTTCGATTTGCGCAGCAGCTTTCGCTGCGCCTTTTCCGCTCTGCGCTTGCGCTTGGCCTCTTTGCGCGCCCGGCGCTCCTCCCTGGACTCGCCGGCCCGCGCCGCCTTTTTTGCATTCTTCTCGGCAGCGTCGGAGTCGGAGTCGCTGGTAGATTCGTCTTTGCGCTCCTGTTCTCTCTTCAAGGCCGCTAGGGTTCCTTCGAGAAACCCACCGCGCACAAATGTGGTGTAGAGCGAGTATTTGCCGAGCGAGCCCTTTTCAATGGCGTTGAGCTTGCCGGTGGTGATGGTCTGGACGGCCTTGCCCTTTTTGGAGGTGTCGAGGCCTTGCAGCTGTTCGTCAAACGCATTCATCCACCACTGGTCGCTGGTAAAGTGCTGCGTGGCGCCGATGCCTCTCGTGTTGTCTTTGCGGTTGAGCAGAAGCGGCTTGGCCAGGCCGACTGTATCGTCCGTCTTGTGCAGCGAGTGGCCTTTGCCTCTCCAGCCTTGGGCTGCGAGGAGTGCACTCGCGTTCATGATGTCTTGAGGATTTATTCGTTTGGTTTGGGAAGGAGAGGAGAAATTTATAGCCCTGCCCGACGTACAAGTCCCGTGTCGCGAATCGATTGGAGAGAATGAGGCCTCTCGTCTTTGCGATCATGAATTTTTCTGTGGAGCCGCTCTTATCGGCGGCTGGGGTTCGATAAGCTGAGCAGAGAGTGGCTACCCTACACCGTAAATTTGCATACTCACATAGCGCATTGGGACGCATCGCGAATTACGGGCGCAGATTAAAATGTCGGGTGTGACTTTCCGCTTGATATAAAGCAATTTTTTGCTCGCGTATATGTTATTCAGCTTGCGAAGGTGTTACAATACTCGTGAAGTTCTGGCAAGCGAAAAGGCTGTGTTGTTCAATGATGCAAAGTACATCATGCGTTGATAAGTTTTCAGTTCAAAGCTGGGCGTGTGACTCTGAGAATCGTGTATTTCCTGGGTGGCTTAGATACTTCTCCTCTGTAATCAACCCCAACAGAAACCTTCAATCTATAGGTAAAGCCACAATTACAACCGGCAATATTCCCGGCTCACTCAATGTCCCCATCCCGGTGGCTGATGGCGCTTTACGGCGATCTACTTGGGCGCGCCCTGGCGCTATCGGTCCGCTAACAGCGGCCCCAGCAGCCCTGTCAAGACCCCAAATCCCCACTGGCATGCGCTGCTAAATCGGGTGCCATGGTTTCGCTGCCATCATGACGTAACTCTGGACCACCAAGACCCCAACAGGGCACGTTGGCCTTGTTTGCGGGTTCATCGGGATTGAGTTCCGTAACCACCTCATTGATCTCGGCCTGGACACACGAAGTACCTGCAGACATCGTCCGACGACAGGTACTCATCATGGCACCCTTTTGTTCAGACCCGCGGCAGATTGTCATTGCCCTCGATCCCCCGCGGCGGATCGAGCTGCTCAAGCTCGTGGACGACATCATCTTTTCCATGACCGCACAGCTGCAGTCTAAACCGGATGAACTGGGATCAGTATCCATCGAATCCAGTATACACGAGGAGAGTCGCACGCCACAGAACAAAAAGACAACGGAGGCTCCGTCCTCGAACAGTGATGCCGTCAAGACCGAGACTTCCAGCGAATCCGTAACATTATTTGATGCCGACGAGGTGGACGCCGGCGACGGAGCTGCGACCAATGACAACAAGAAAAAGTTCAATCCGTCCAACCCGTTCAGAAATGTCAAGGTTGGTGTGCCGTGGAAGAGCAATCCCGATGCGCCGAGCAAGTCTACAAGACGAGCGGACGACGTGCAGAGCGCCGCGCGCCAGTACATGGAGGAGTGGGAGCACGAGTTTGTTCCCAAGCTCGAGGAAATCGTGCGCGTCAAGGACAATGACAAGATTGTGGCCGAGCGCAAGACACGGCGCCAAGCTGTAGAGATGAACGAGGAGAATGAGCGCGCCGAGAGGAAGCGCCTCGCAGACTCGGACGAGGCCAAGGATGAGCAGACGGCGTTTGCCGTGATGCAGACGCTCTACCCGCCCATCCCGACGACCCTCACCGAGCTGTCCGAGCACGACCGCCGCGAGTCCATCAGCTGCGTGCTGCTCCTGCTGCTCTCCACGGGCAAGTACTCGGCGCACTCGCGCGCCCTGATGATGAGCCTGACGTCGTCGCTCGACATCCCGCACACGTTTCTCAACAACGAAGAGGCGGAGATTTCCGAGTCGCTGATTGAGCAGTCGACTGCGGACGCGAGCAAGAAGGAGGCCATGTCGGCCGATGCCGAGGCCGCCAAGCGCCAGGAGGACAACAAGTTTGGCCGCTATTGGAAGGTCGGTCTCGCGTCCGTGGCCGGCGCCACCCTCATCGGCGTCACGGGCGGACTGGCGGCACCGCTTGTTGCAGGCGCGGTGGGGAGCATTCTCGGCGGTGTCGGGCTGGGAGGTGTCGCAAGCTTTCTGGGCATCTTTTGGATGAATGGCGCTCTCGTCGGCGCCCTCTTTGGTGCCTACGGAGCCAAGATGACGGTACGTATACAGACTGCCAAACTCTTAAATGAACGCAGCACATACTAATGTGTTTTTAGGGTTCCATGATGGACAAGTATGCCAAAGAGGTCGAAGACTTCAAATTCATTCCCATCCACGAATCCGCCGACGCAGCCAGCGGCAAGCCAAGCGCCAAGGACCGCCGTTTGCGCGTCACCCTCGGCGTCAACGGCTGGCTCAACTCGGAAGACGACATCACCAAGCCCTGGGAGGCGCTGCCGTCCGACTCGGAAGTCTTTGCGCTGCGGTACGAGATGAAGACGCTCCTCGCGCTCGGCACCGCGCTCGGGGACCTCGTGCAGTCGTTTGCGTGGAAGGCCGTCAAGTCGGAAATCATCAAGCGCACCGTGCTCGCGACGCTGTGGGCCGCCCTCTGGCCGATCCAGGTCCTCGCCGTCGCGTCCAACATTGACAACCCCTTCAACCACGCGTCGAACCGGTCGAAAAAGGCCGGCCGCCTGCTCGCCGACGCCCTCGCCAACAAGGTCCAGGGCGAGCGGCCCGTCACCCTCGTCGGCTACTCGCTTGGCGCCGTCGCCATCCATGCCTGCCTGCAGTCGCTCGCCGAGCGCCGCGCCTTTGGCCTCGTCGACACGGTCGTCATCATCGGCACGCCCGCGCCGTCGGACCCCGCCCACTGGCGCACCCTCCGCACCGTCGTGTCGGGCAAGATCTTCAACGCCTACTCGGAGAACGACATGATCCTCGGCTACGTCTACCGCATGCACAGCCTGTCGCTCGGCGTCGCCGGCCTGCAGCCCATCCGCGGCGTCCACGGCGTCGAGAACCTCAACCTCAGCGACCGCGTCAGCGGCCACCTGCGCTACCCGGACCTCATCGGCGGCATCCTGCGCGAGTGCGGCTTCGCGGGCGTCAGGGTCGACAGGGAGATTGAAAAGGACGAGGTCATTATGCTCAAGGACGAGTACGCCGCGGGTCACGCCGTCGACGTCGACGGCGTCACGGTGGCGCCCGAAAGAGACGAAAAGGACGGCCGCAGCAAAGAGGCCGGTGTGGAGGAAGCGACGGCGCAGACGGAGAAGCTGCACATTGATGAGACGGCGTCCGATGCACCGCCGCCGATGCCCAGTCGCCCTTCCGGAGAGGCGGAGCAGCTCAAGATGCACAGGAAACCGGTGCCTGCACCGGCCAAAACACAAGACGACGAGGATGCGTTCAAGCCCATTTTCATGATGGATCACGAGTAACATGAAAAGGGGGTGGGAAAGATGGGGAAACAAAAAACACCAGTCACAGGCAATACAAGCAAAGCCATCAGTGCAACAAGAATATATAACTCGCATTTTGATATACTTGCCAAGGCTAGGCGAAACTGGCTTTGCCATCGTACATGTCAGACCAAAGTTGAAAAAAAAAGACAGACAGACGGGATATCGGATAACAGATGAGACGATTAGAAAACTGGCTTGATAGAAAGAGAAACAAATAAAAAATAGCAGATATTCCCAACTATAACAAAGAAACAGCTTGCTCCTCTGCAAACCCCCATCATGGAATAATCAAGAACAAAATAGAATTAGACAAGGTCTTGTCGGCGTAAAGAGAGACAGACGAGGTTACATCTCGATACTGTAGAAAAAGAATTAGACAAAACGAGCAGCAAATATTGAACCAAGAAGGCTCCGACAACCAGTACATGGTCGTCGTATTAAATGGGTGACCTTCCGCAGAGAATTAGTTCCTTCCAGCCCAGGTGCTGAAGTGTAGGCCAAGAGCAGCAGCGCACATCGTACGACCACCCCCCGTTTGCACGAATCCTCAGATCGCCACCTCTTTTTATGGTATCATGTAAAATGTCCGCAAACAAGTAAACAAAACAGAAACTTCGACGTCAAGGAAAAAACGAGCAGGGCGTTCTGTGGGGTATTGAAAAATTCGACAATGTAAATCAAGAAAACACGCTCGGCTCTAAGCGTTATTCTTCACCGGAGGGGCGTTGGTGCCCTCCATGTTGCCAGTTAGCTCGGCGACACGAGCCTTGATGCGAGCAACCCGCGACTCGATGGCTATTCATCATGTTAGCACAAATTAGCAGCGAAGAAGGGTGTATGTTACGTACTCTCCTCGCCGCTGGTCTCATCCTCTCCCTCGGTTGCGCTCTTGCTGGGCGGCAGGCTGCGGTCGCGGTCGTCAGCCTGGCGCTGAGTAGCACGATTCGCGGCATTCTTGCGGATCTGTGCCCATCTGTCCTGGACACCGGGGCTGGCGGTGCGGGTAAGTCCATTGGTATCCTTCTCGCCCGCTGCGTGTGTTCCGCGTGCGATAGGTGGAGGCGTAGCGTCATCCTCTCCCGCATCATCGGGGGCAAAAGCAGGCTGGTCAGTCAGAGGACCCTGATCGAAGCGCGAGAATTCTTCCTTGCTAGCGGCGACTTCCTCGAGAGTTGGACCGTTCTCAACCTCGCCGGCAGGCTCTTGTAGGTCGTCGAAGTCCAGAGTCGGCTCAGCGATGGGCTCCGTCTCAGCAGCCTGCTCGACAGGCTCCTCGGCAACGGGCTCAGGGGCCTGAGTCTTGGTCGCGGCGTTGGCGGCTGCAATAGCAGCTGGGTTGGGCGCAGCCGCGGCGGCATCTTGCTGCAGCATGCTATTCAGCTGGGCAGCCGAGTTCTCCGGAATCTTGGAGGAGCGGTTCTTGCGGAACAGCTTGCGAAGGCCTCCCTTCTCCTTGGGCTCCTTGCCAGGAGTCTTCGCCTGAGACTCAATGGGCGTGGCGGCAGGTGTGGGTGCTGGCACTGGTGAAGCTGGAACGACTGCGGGTTGCTCGTCCTTGGGCGGTGGAGCCGGGACAGGCTCAATCTGCTCTGCCTTTGACTCCTCCGCAGTAGGGGCAACGGCCTTGCTAACATGATGCTCAACTGGCGTCTCCTGAGGGATGTAGGGCTCGGCCTTCTCGATAGGCGCAGGAGGAGTGACTGATTCCCCGACAGGAATCGCAGGGATGGGCTTTCTCTCAGTCGCCTTGGCGTTGCCGTTGGCTATAGTGGCAGTACCATTGGGTGCTTTTGCCCCGCCATTAGTAACAGCAGGCTCAAGAGAGTGTTCCGCTCGAGCAGGGGAGATAGAGAGGCCTCGGCCAGCGTTACTGTTGGAAAGATAAGCGTCCTTGACAGCTCCCTTGTCATACTTCTTGACCCATTTCATAGCAGACGAGGCCTCGCCAGCGATGGGTGGTTGAAGGTCGAAGACACTGTGAGTCTTGTCACCCAAGACCTCTTCATCAGTGCGACCACGACGAGCAGCGGCTGGCTGGTTTTCGGACTCCTGAATGGCACGAAGCTGAGCTGCCTTGGCGGCAATTTTAGCTTGGGTATCGTGACCAATGCTGGTGGTGCTACCACCACCGGGCGCCTGTTCGCCTCTCTTCAGAGAATACTTGTTGACAGACTTGCGACGTGAAACAGTGCGGCTGCGCTTGGTCCAGCTAAAGAAGCCCTTCTTCTCGGCGATATAAGCACCTTCCTGCGGGTCGGGAGCTGCTCCAGCGATTATCTCTTCCATAACTAGCCATGCTCCATCGTAGACGGTCGTCTCGAGAACAGCGCACCGGCCAAAAGCGGCCTTTCTCTCGCTAGTCTCCTCGGGAGCGAGACTGCTCATCCAGACCCACCAAAAAGCATCGTCCAGGTCAAAGGGCGTGATGCTAGCCAGCTCACCGGGCTCCAGATCTCTGTCGGATTCCAGACGAGGCTGGTGCGACTGCGAGCTGTGCTGTCGCTGGACATCGATGGGAGGAAGAACCTTGTCGGGGGGAACAAGCGTGTTGGTCTTGCCAGATTCGTCGACAAATCCAGTTGACAGGAAATCAGCCCAAGAGGGGGTCGTAGGGCGGGCATCATGGGTAGCAGAGGAGTGGACGTTGAGCATGCTCTTGCTGGGACCAAAGGTCTGCGGCTGACGCTTGACCGGAACGGCACTCTCCTCATAGTCGTCCTCCTCAGTCAGGGCACTTGCGAAGCCGATGTCCTCAAATCGCGACCAAGAGGCGTCGCGGAGGCTGGTGGAGTGCTTTGCGCTGGAAGCTTGGGATTGGTTGGCGGCCGAAATGGCCTTGAGCACTCTGCGGCATTCCTCACTGAGGGCTTCGGTGGCGTCTTCAAAGTCGGACAGCTTGCGGAGCGCAACATCGGAATCGCGGTACTCGAACTTGCTGGCACGTCGAAGGAGTGCAAAAGGGGTGGGCGAAACGGAGTCAACAATCATGACGAGCTTGTTGGTGCGAGAAACTAGCATATCGGCAGCCTTGGGAGGATATTCGGTCTCGTTGAGAAGCTTCTGAAGAGATCGGGGAAGCATTGTGATGCCAGTCAGCTCCTGCTCAGGGGAGAGCGATCGCAGATAGGCGAAGAAAAGGTGCGTAGTAGCATCGGCGGCCCTGAATAGCTGTTAGCCCGAAATTGTCACGAACAATGGCGATCAGTACTGGGCTCACTTTTTCCAGGCTTTATAACCTCCGTCAAACCCATCACCAGTGTCCCTTTGCTCAAACGCCCACCAAGCAGCCATGCGGGAGAGCTTGACGCCACCGAGTCCGTTTGACTTGCCATGGGCGGCAATTGCAGCGACGAGCTCAAAGAAGCTAAAGATAATGTGCTGCCTGGAATCACTCTCAACACTAATGGGAATAAAGGTTTTGAAGGAATCTCTGGCGAGTTTCGAGTCTAGGGGACCGTCGTTAGCACTATGCGAGTTGGAACCTTGGCGCGGGAGCTTACCGAGTTCGCCAATCTTGAAAAGCTCGTATGCGTCCCAAGACACAACACCACCTTGGAGGCGGCTCCAGCACCATTTCAGGACCGAGGCGAGGACCTGAGTATTCATTAGCCATTGCCCGTTGAAACATGTTTATCTGTGACAGCATACCATAGGTTCTGCGATTCGCACTTCTTGTAGGAGCCTCTCTCCCTGCAGAGGTGGATCGAGGCCATCCTTGCCAAAGAAGTTTCGAATAAATGTTCGGACGCCGCTGGGGTTGGAGGTCGGTCGGAAAGGTAGGAGCAAGAACGGATGGTCGAGACCTACGATAAGATAAGTTAAAGCATGCAGACGGGAAACGGTGTGGCGGAGGAGGCACGCCATGCAACAGCAGAGCTGAGTCTACGCACCTCGCGACTTGATTTCGTGTGTACAGCATCTAATCAATTCGGCAATCTCATCGGGCTCGACTGAGGAGCGAGTGTAGGCGTCATCCCACCTAGGCTTGGCGGGGAGGGAGTCGGACAGGTCGTTGATGCCGTTCTTCTTCTTTTGGCGGGCATCTCGTGCCTTGTTGATGCGGGAGAAGATCCCGGGCATCTTGAGGCAGGACAACAAACGTCGTCGGGGACGGGTCGGGGGGGTTGAGGAATCCGTGGCGAGCGAGGCAGCGCAGACTCTAGCGGCGCATGCAGGTGAAGGTAGCAGGAGAGGAAGCCAAAGGCAGAGCCAGCGCGAAAGGGCAGCGAGCGGGAGAAGGAGCAGAAAGGGCGGAAGGTGAGAATGATTCTCGCTGAAATGACGAGAGAGGAAAAAGAAGAAAAAAAGAGAAACTAGACCCTGGCGGGATGGGGAAGAAGAAAGAATAAAAGGAGCGTCCTAGGCGGCTAGGTGCGTGGTGGTGAAAAGTAAAGTTGATGCGTCGACGTCTCAGACTAGGCGAGGCGCTGTCTGCAGCGAACGTGTAAGTGGTTGGAGACGTGCAGAGGGCGACTTTGGGAGGAGACGATCGAAAATGGACAAGAGAAAAAGAAGAGGTGGCAGAAGAAGGGACGCAAAGTCACCACGGCAAGCAGGGACGCTTAGCAATGGTGATGCATGAGACGAGCGCAATAAGATCCGCGAAGAGGAAAGAAAAGGAGGGACCTGGACGGGCAGAAAAGAGAGCCGAGAGGAGGACAAAAGCAAAATGCGGGCGCGCGCTGGAGCGTCGTTAGCTGCTGAGAAGGAAAGGAGTCGAGGGGACGAGGGGGACGACTCGACGAGTGCTAACTAGCAGGTTGGCTACCGGGCTAGTAAATGTACGATGCGACTACGACTGCGATTACCAGTACAGGCATGCAATTAGGAGACGGATAGCGCACGTCGATTCCCCGTAATAAAAGTAGCTACTGGTACCTACGTACGTGACTGGTACACACACGGAGAGTTGGCGCCAACAGGCAATCCTCGCCTCGAGACTGCAAACTAAAATACCGTGATGTCAAGGAGTCGAGGTGCTGGCGTCCCCTTTTGGTCTACTAGTAGCAGTCCAGCCGGCTCAGGGGTCCGGAGATGGGCCAACACTGGCTGGTGGCCAGCTAAATCCACTTGCAGAGGGGAGGGGGGGACCATTATCAAACCAAAGAGGGCCCAGGGGACTAGTGTTAAGATTGGGATGGGTCGGCTCTTTTTTTTTATTTTATTTTATTACCAGTATCATTTTCGTTCGGTGCAGGCAGAGGCACAGCGCATTGAGAACAACGCATCACTCGAGCTGTGGCTGCAAATTACCTAGCCGCCTGGCCAGTCACCGTACCAGTGGATGGTGGAGCCAAGGCCCGTCCCCGTCTCGCTACTTTCAGGTACAGGTACCTGACGGGCTGGGCTGTGGGCTGGTCTCTTGGACTTTGGCTGGGCTGGCTGCCAAGTGACATTCTGTACATATCACCACCTGGCCTGGCACTGGGTCAATTACTGGAAACTGCAAAGGTAAGCAATTACTACTGATTTTATTAGTACCAGTATTTACCAGTCAGAATGGCCAGCCTCTCGCCAGCTGCCGGCCAGTCAAGCCCTGCCTCAACCCCCATGTCCCCCAATACGCCGCCCCTTTCCGCCCTAAAGAGGGACCCCAGCCCAGCCAGCTTCATCAGTGGAGACACGTGTGGCGCGCCCCCGGGCCCAAGGCCAAAAGCCAACTAAAAAAAATCGATGGAACATACAGATAGCAGCAAGCACTTGGCAAGATGGAATCAATATTAATGTGGCCATCAGTATCCGTATAGCAAGTCAAGAAGCCAAACAATCCAAAAACCTACAAGAATCCTACATATTGCCCTTTGCTATTTGCTCCCGCGCTTCTCTCATCTCACCGCAGCTCGGCTGGCAGCCACCCGATGCACCGCTGCACCTAATCTTCCGCACCTGCAGGGCTTCAAGTACCGACTGCACTCTTCATCCTACCTAGGTAGTCCGTTTGCTCCATGCACCTCACTTTCTCCAACCTCTTGCCTCGATACTTCAGTCTCGGGCCAACATGCGCATACATTCGTCCATCCATTGCCCAAGCCATCGACTACAAAACTACAACGCATCCAAGTTTACCTAGTACATCTACGGATATTACAGAATTCCATGACACAGCCAGCGCAGCACAACGGCCACAACCATCCGCAGTACCACGGCCCACAGCAGGACAATGGGCCCCTCCCTGCCCCTGACGTGCTGGTAATAAGCTATTTTGCTGTCCATCGGTCCAATCACAACCTATTGACTTGCAACCGCAGCCCTTTATAACAAGCTAATTATAATTTGAGCACCACTCACACTTCACACATCACCTTCGCACCAGCAACTCACCAGCACTGCCTCGTCTCAGCAACACGGTCCAATTCTGTATCACTATTTCGGCGGCAACTGAGTGATTACCTGCTATCCTGCTCCAGAGTGGCCTAAATCACGACAGGCCGGATCACGAAGGCAGCCACCGAGCCGGCAACAGAGAGTTTGGCCGCTCGGCTTGAGCCCAGGCCTGCCCTGTTCTACGCTATCTGCCGCCATGACACCCTTACCAACGGTCGCCTCTCGTCGAGTCTCCATTTATGAAGAACTCATCATCACTCGATGGCGCCCAAACCCTCCGGGTCTTGGGTTCGCTCCCGTGCCCGGACTAGATTGTGCTAATAAGAGAAACCGACGCACGACTGTACGAGACATACTTCGTATCTCCTGCCACTCGCCGCCCAGTAACTTCTCAGTAGCCAGTTGCCAGCCAGCGCGGCCTCCCGCACTGTCTCAGACACCACAAGCGCAAGCCACCTGCTGTCAGTGCACTACCACCATCGTGCCAAGCCCAAAGACACGCAGACGGAAAGAAAAGAAAAGAAGAAAACCTGCTTCCCACCGGCCATGACTCCCCGGGATTGCCCCAGTCTGCGTTGTCACGCATATCGACAAGGGTTCTGTCAAGCCATATCGTCAGCTCACCCACGGATCCCCGGATAGAGCACAGCAAGTCGCCGCCTCTTGGGGATGGATCCTCTGCATTGAAAAGAGCATCTCATGTTGCATAATGCCGTACCACTAGAAATGTCATGCACCTGTCAGCACTCTGTCAAGTCGTGGAGCCGCCCCAGCGCCATCTAAAACGGGCTGGCTGAGGCACGCTAACCAGACACACCACCACAAAAACATCAGACAAGCCAATCTGCCAAGTTTTAGCTTTTTGGCAAATCAGACTTTTTTGCACTCGTCGCAGTAATAAGAGTACTGGTAGGGTCAGTTGTGATGGCCGTGGCGCGTGTTCACAGGGGACGGGGCAACTTGGCAGGGCAAACGCTGCACGTTCCCAGCCGTTCAAACACAGTCTGCCAGCAACCACATCCTCTTACACGCTCGCGCTGCCATGATGCAAAGAGGAGTTGACGCTAAGACGTCTTAATAGCCTTATTAACCATAATGTACACAGCCTTCCTATACGTGCTGCAACTATTCCAATATGCAATGCGAAAAAAATCATGACATCAGCACCATGCTATGCTATGGCTTTGCAGCCTCCTCTTCCGCTGCCTTGATGGCTTCCTCTAGCGCCGCCTCATCATCCGACCCAATCTCCGCCTCCAGCTCGACGTTTTCCTTGCCCGTTGCTGCCTTTTTCTTCTCCAGCTTGCTCGCCTCCGGCTTGGCCTCCGGCTTGGCTTCTTCCGCCTTGGGCGCCGGCGCGGCGCTCAGCGTCGAGTTGCCTGGGACCAGGGCCCAGTCAATCTCGCCCTCGGCGGCGCCGTACCGCGCCGTGAGCCAGTCGTTGGCCTTGCGGAAGTGGCCGCAGTCGAAGAAGCCGCGCGACGCGCTCAGCGGGCTCGGGTGCACGCTCTGCAGCACCAGGTGCCGCTGGCGGTCGACCCTCTGCACGCGCTTGCCGGCGGGCGTGCCCCAGGCGAGGAAGACGACGCCGCGCGCGCGCCGCTGCGCGACCAGGTCGATGACGCGCTGCGTGAGGCGCTCCCAGCCGCGGTTGGAGTGCGAGTTGGCCTCGTGCGCGCGCACCGTCAGGCACGTGTTGAGCATGAGCACGCCGCGGTCGGCCCACGGCGTCAGCAGGCCCGCGCCCTTGGCCGGCCGCTCAAACGACGGGTAGTCCTTGGCGAGCGCAATGTACATGTTGCGCAGCGAGGGCGGCGCGGGCGTCGGCGGACGCACGGAAAAGGCCATGCCGTGCGCCTGGTTGACGTTGTGGTAGGGATCCTGCCCGACGATGACGACCTTGACATTGTCAAAGGGGGTGTGACGAGACCTGTTGCGCCGCAAGGGAAAAAGTTAGAATGTATTTTCCAAACTTTGCTCAAGCCGTAGGACGCAGCGAGAGGAGGAAAATAGTAATTATTATAGCAAATGTTCTCACCATGAGTAGACGTCTTCTTTGGGAGGAAACCACTTCTTTCCGGCTGCCGTCTCTCTGTCGAGAAACTTTTTGAGATCGAGAAACTCCTTTGTCGTAATGTCGTCCTTGAGCAAGCCCAGCCAGCTCTCGTGCATCGTATCAATCTCGAGCTTCAGCAGGGTCCTTTGCTCCGTCGTAAGGCCGGCCACCCACTTGTCCTTGTCGAATTTCGTCGGTGGCGTCGCGGCTGCTGCTGCTGATGCACTGCTGGTACCGGCGGCGGTCTGCGCTGGCTTGGGCACCGCGCCAAAAAAGGAGGCAATGTTGCCGTTGGCTTTGGGCTTCTTGACCTCGGGGGAGGAGGCGCCGGAGCCGGTGGCCTTGCGCTTGAGGCTCGACGACATGGCGTGCGCTGGGGCGAGGAAGAGGCGGCGTGCCTGCAGCGTCGATGACCGACAGAGTGGTAGCCGTACAAACGCCGTGGTTGCGAGCGTGGTGTGCAGAAGATGGCGTCGAATTCGTGGTGAAAGGCAAGTGATGAGCTTTGTAGAAGAAAAAATTGTTTGGTGTCGTGAATTGATCAAGCAGAGCAAGAGTGCGATGGCGGGAGGAGGCAATGGACTTGGAACTTGGCAAAAGACCCTGCTTGGAGAGCTGAACGCGGTCCCCAATGATGCGACGCGAGCCCTGGTCTTCCATTTACGCGTGCTGTCTGAGAAGCCACTCCAGCCGCTGTGGGGTGGCGCCAACGAGCTTCAGCTGGGGACAACCCCCGTCAACTCTGAGGCCTGCAATGCCAGCCCTGCAGATACAAAAGCAGTCACTGCGACTTGTGTTATTTTCTTCTTCTTTTCCTGGGACAAATACCCTCGGAAGAGGCGCAGCGCTGGTCATATGTGCTCGACGTTGAGAAAACATGAACGGCGAGCAACATGATTGACGCAGCACAAAGTGGTTAAAAAGGTAGACGAACGAACAGCATCTCGAAGACCCATATGACTTACAGGTCGATGCTACAAGGTTGGAATTCTAGCAACTGTCTAGTATTACTTTCTAGGGGAATGCCGCTTTGATTGCCGCGTCGCACATTTTTGTAATCTCCAACAGATGCTCTTCGTTCAGTCGCCGTCCGATAAGCTGCACAGAAACAGGACACCCTGCCATGCTTTCCGGCGAATCTATGACTGTCGGTCAGCGACTTGCAATCTTCCGAGCGGTTTCGCATGCAATTCCAAACTTACAGTCCTGCCAGATTTTTGCCTCGAGCTCACCACGGGCCTTGTACTCTGGCTCCGAGTCCTCGCCTGGGACCACTTGCGTGACTGGAATAGTCGTCGCGCAGTAGTCGACGATATTCCACAAGCTGGTGTAGTTGTCGTAAGAAAACTCGTGCCTGCCAGTATTGTTAGCGCACCGCGGCCATGAGTTGGAGCATCGATGACTTGCTTCCGGGACGCAGGCCACGGAGTCGTGGGCATCAGCAGCGCGTCCATCTCCCGTCCCGTGCCTGTCTTGAGCCTGGTGTCTGCCCAGGCCGTCAGCATGCGCTTGGAAAATGCCGCGCGCTTGGCCTGGGCTTCCCAAAGCTGAGAGACCGTGGCGCGGTCGCCGGGCGATCGTGTCGAGTGTTCTCCGTTGCTGCAGGCTCGGCGTCGACTGCTCTGGTCCGCCATCTCCGCGAGCACCTCGTACCCTCTCGGCCAGGGCTCTTGGGTCTGGCCAAGGATTCTTCCCAATGCATCAGCGGTGGCGGACCGGTACAGCGCAAACTTTAACCTGTCTGTGTAGAGCGGATCGTCACTGGACACAGATTCGTTCAGCATCGCACACGAAAATAGCCGTGGGCAGACATGGCATAGGCAAAGCTCACATGCAAAACTCAATGACTGTGTGTCCCGCCTCCTCCAAAGCAGCTTTTGTTGCAAGTAGGGCTCGGGTCACGGGAGGAAGTGGCTTGACGACCCCATCGTCAAGTAGTAGGCCTGTGTTGAGTTAGTGCTGGGTGGCTCTGTAAACATCACACCAGCAAGTGTCCAACATGATACATACCAAAACATAGCCTCTCAGAAATTTGTACATTGCGCCATGGCACGTTCAAGCACTCTGGATCGGCTCCAATCCAAGGCTCGCTTTGCATCACTGCCTTGCTCCATAGCTCCAAGCCAGCCACCGATGTCGACATTGGCCCAACAACATTTCGAACTGCCTCTTGCCCTTTGAGCGCGTCCCTCAAGCCATATGTAGGAAACCGACCGGAAGATGGTTTCAAGGAGTACAAGCCGCAAAACGCCGCCGGTATTCCTGGTGCTTATCAGTGAACGAAATTTGACCAAGACGCATACATGTCAACGTATCGACTCACGAATAGAGCCACCAACATCCGTGCCCACTCCCAGAGGAGACCCTCGCAAAGCCAACAAGGCACTTTCGCCACCAGAAGAGCCTCCACTGGAGAGGCTACGGTTGTGCGGGTTGCTAGTGTAGCCGTACATGGCATTGAATGTCTGCTCGGCCGTCAGGAGCCAACAGTCTTTCTGGAGATACCAATACTTACCTCGCCGGACATGAGTGCCATGGGGACATTGGTCTTGCAAAACAGAATCGCGCCACTTTTTCGCATAATCTTGGTGATTTCGCTCTCCTCTGCTTCCGACGTGCGATGATTGGCAAGGGCAGTACACCCGATCGATGCATCCGTGCCGGCGACCTTGAAGCAGTCTTTGAGAGACACGGGTAAACCATGCAGCGGGCCTCGAAGCTCGCCAGTCTCTTCGTACTCGGCGTCTAGTTGTTTGGAAGCCTCTAGTGCATTGTCGAAGAATATTTCAGACAGGCAGTTGACCTGAATAATAGCGTCAGCAAAATCATGTCAAGAACCACCCCTACGGGCCGTCATTCAGAACGTCTTTGGCGGAAGCTTACCAGCTGTTGCGATATGGCGGCTCTTTTGCAGAAAGCGAGAGTTACCTAAAGCCTATCGTGTTAGCGCGGCTGCAACTATCTTCTGAACACGCCTCTCCGTCGTGCTCCAGCCTGACCTCGTGGGAGCTGTACTGGCGAGCAGCCAGCTTCTGCACCAACAGCGGCGCATCCGTCTCTGTAATGTCCAATTCGCGAGGCGCAAGTATACCACACTCCGCGGGAACCCCAGTTACATTGAGCCGGCTTTTCGGGATTGAGCTAGCATGCAGTTGCCATTCTGCAGGTATGGCCGCGTCTCGTTGCGATCGCTTGTCCAGCGCTATTGCCTCCCACGCCGGACGTCGAGTATCCCTACAATCAAAACTGTCCATCATTACTGAAGGTAACCAAACTGCAAGTTCATACGCAAGCCGAATCGAAAATTAGAAATAGTCACAAAGTAACGATAGCTTTATCAGGCGCTCGGACCACAGTGGTCGATGAAGTTGCCTGCCGGCCGATCGCGGAAAAGTCTATCTAGTTTTCTACAAGGCTTTGCTATTCTCTGCCCACACATGAATATCAGTCTTCACCGGTAAGGAGCCGGAGTTTTCCTGAGATACTCCGACTACGGCAGTACACAGGAGTGCGGTGGTGGCTCACGGCTTCCCCGACGCCAGTCGGGTTCTCCCGATGCTGTTATCTGGGGGTGGGCCTGGACTTCAAAGTGTGGAATAGGCTGCAATGGAGTGCTAGGAGTCAGAATCTGGGGAAACTCCAATTTCAGATATAGTCTAGCCGTGTCGGAGACCAAGAGTTCAAAGTCGGCAAACAATTGCTCCCTACTTACTATCGCTGATACTCACACCCTGCTTGCCAAATGTCCACCTTGTCCAAAAAGACCCCGAGCGGGAGAGTCTCGAGCGTACACGAAGGCGACTCGTCGGACAAAGCCATATCGGAGAACAATGACAAGCCGCCCAAAGGAGGCATCTTGCAAGATGCGTTGCAGGGGACGGTCGACCACGAGCTGACTTATTTCGAGCGGAAAGCAGCTCTGATCAACGAGTATGGTCATTCGTCGTCGCCGAACCTTGCCATATATTGACTGTGTTGTCTCAATCAGCGAACTCGACAAATTCGGATTTGGTAAATACCAGAAATGTATCTGGCTGCTTTGTGGTTTTGGATACTTCCTTGACTTGGCGTGGGCGCAAGGCATTATTCTCATGGCTACGGCAATCTTGTAAGTCACCAGATCAGACGCTCCCAGTTTCAGTCAGCTGTTACCTGCCGACATATCCCTGACACTGTTACCATAGCCAGGAAATGAATGTTCCTGCTGGAAGGCAAGGTCTAATGTTCAGCTGTGGCAATGCTGGGCTCGCGTAAGCAACGTTCTTTCTTCCGACGTTTCAATTGCGTCAAGAACTGACAATTCGAAAACTAGTGTCGGCGCCTTTGCATTTGGCATCATCACCGATACCATCGGCCGCAAATGGGCTTTCAATATCACCTGTCTCATCACATCCGTGTTTGGCATGCTTCTTGTACGTTTGAGAGTCGTCTTCCATGCCATCAATCCGGACATGAAATTAGCAGCGCGCGGCTAACACCTCGCCAACCAGGCCGCGGCCAAGTACAACTATGGCGCTATATGCGGCATCTACTTTCTCGCCTGCGTCGGGCTCGGCGGCAACATTCCCATTGACGCAACGATTGCCTTGGAGTTTATGCCCCCGAGCAAACGATACCTCGTCTCCCTGCTGAGCATGTTTCAGCCCATCGGTGTTGTCATTGCTTCCGTCATAGCTTATGGCACAGCTGCCAAGTACAGATGCGATGCAAAGCTGCCAGCCTGCAACGCTGTCGGTGCGGGCGAAGCTTGCTGCTCCGTGTCAAGCAACATAGGCTGGAGATATCTGGTCATCATCATCGGTGCCATGACGCTCTCCATCTTCTTTGCTCGATACCTTCTCTTCCGATTCTACGAGTCACCTAAGTTTCTTGTTGCCAAGGGTCGTGAGCAGGACGCTATCAACGTCCTCCACAAGATTGCCAAGTTCAACGGCGCCCCCGTCCCCACGTTGACGATTGAGGACTTTCGCGACATTGATCGTTCTATGGGTGTTAATCCAGCAGACAAGGCAGCTGATTCCGATGCGAAAGGCGTCATCGTCCGCACAGTGAAGAGCCTCGGTTTTCTGCGTGGCCTTTTCTCTACCAAACTTGGGTCGTTTACATTTATTCTTCTTGGACTTGCCTACATGGTATGTATTCTGATTCGGCGATCTGGTTTGTTGAATTGTGATGCTGATTCACGTAGGGCAACTACTGGTCCTTCAATCTGGCTGGCGCTTTCCTGCCCATTATTCTTCTCCGTAATCACGTCGACGACGGCGCCAGCAGCGTCTCGGACACCTACCGCGAGTACGTGTACATCTACCTGCCTGGCATCCTCGGAGCAGTGATTGCTCTCTTTTCCGTTCAAATGCCGCTCCTTGGAAGAAAATGGTCGCTTGTCATTTCCGCAACCTTGCAGGGAGTGGCCATGGCCATGTACACGCAGGTCAAAAACACACCAGGCTACGTCGGCCTCAATGCCTTCGAGTACATTATGCAAACCTATTTCAACTCCGTATTGTACGCCTCGGCCCCGGAACTGTTCGACACCACGTATCGTGCTAGTGCCAGTGGTATGCTTTCTTGTCTGGGTCGCATCGCGGGTATTGTGGCGCCTATTGCAGGCCAAAAGTATATTGCCGAGGGAACATCTGGTGTCCTCTGGCTCGGCGCAGGCGGAATCTGGTTCTCAGCGATCCTCATGGTCTTTTTGCCTATTGAGATGAGAAACAGACAGATGTACTAAACACAAAGTGAGCTTTGCCGGAGTAGAATTTTAGTTAGCAATGCAAAGATGATATTGTCCCCTGCGAAATAATCTGAGGGAACACGAATGCGTTCTCGGAGCCTCATTTTTCCTGAGGAGCCCATGTAGAGTTTTGTTATTATGTTCTAATATCGGACTGTGGCCAAGATGGTGTCTTGCATTCTCTTATCCGCATAGCTCTCTTACAATTCCATGCTCCACGGCCGGAGGGCAGGCTTCGTCACCTGCCGAAATAGAAATCTTGTCGTTGTGTACACCAGCTTCTGTATCGGAAGGCTATTCTGCGATTTCTACCTCGAGATCATGCTGTGGACTTCGCGACGTAGAAAATCTGCAGTATCCGATGCTCGCACTGGGCATGCCTGCGATGCCCTACGCCAGTCGGCCCCATCGGTAGAACCCGACACAGCCTCCGGCTTGCCGACATCACTGATAGAAGATACCACGCCGGATCTTACGCTTTCTAACCCACATTTACATTTTCTTTTCCCCGTATTCCGGTATTGTGCCTAGCTCCCAGGTCCCTGCAACGGTGGGCGCCGATAGTAGGCCACCACACACTCCACAACCCAGCCGGCCCCGGATGACATGCAGGGTTCGATAGGTTGTGACTGCTATAATTTAAATCCTAAAAAGGCCTACGTCGCTTCACGAGAATCGTATAATATTACAAGCTCTGCTGTTCAAGGCAATCATTCCACATTCTACAGATTTGTCAATATGCCTACCACAACTAACATGGATGGCCTCTCGCTCGCCATGCAGAAGAACTCTCTCAAAAATGGAGATCACCGTGCCGATGAACAGTCATCCATTAACGGCGAATCTGATGATAGTCCGAGAAGCGCGGTTCTCCAAGTCGAGCGCAATGACTATGCTGAAGTTGCGCCTTCAAACCGAAAGCGAGCCCAGTCCATGGAAGGCTTCGACGATTGCTACACAGATATTGTCGACTACATTGTCCGATGCACTCACAAGATCTGGGATGAGCGCGATATTGGGCTGATTTATACGCATTACACGCACAACTGCATTCTCTACGGCACAATGGGCACCATTTACGATCGTGAAACTATTGTACGGGATACCATTCAGCGACTGGTGTCGTTTCCCGAACGTCGCGGCATGGCCACTCAGGTTCTCTGGAGCGGCAATGACAAGGAAGGCTTCTATACTTCGCATCTTGTCACCGGACACGGGAGACACACACAACATGGACACTTTGGCCCCGCTACCGGTCGGACCTTCACATCTCGCACCATCGCCGACTGCATGATTTACAAAAACAAGATCTATCGCGAGTGGGTTGTCGCCGACAACATGGCCATTATCAAACAGCTCGGCCTGGACGCCCACGCTCTGGCCTATGAAACGGCCAAGGCCTTGTTCGACAAGAACCTCGAGGCTGTCGACATTGGCGAGAACCGCCGCATCATCGGACAGCAGCTCCCCGAGGACGAGGGCGACACGTCCATGGCAAGCAACGAGGTCGAGGCAGAGACATTGTCATGGCTGCATGATGTCTGGAACAAGCGCATGTTTGGCCGCATCAACAAGGTCTATGCGCAAAACGCGCAGTACCACGGCCCCAAGATGGTAGAGCTGTACGGCCCTGCCGCCGTGCTTCACCAGCACCTTGCTCTTCTCGGCTCGATACCCGATGGTGTTTACACGCCGCAGCACATCTGCTCCAATCCTTGTGACGAAGGTGGCGTCAAGGTTGCTGTGCGTTGGATCATCGAGGGTCACCTCCTCGGCCATGGTATCTTGACTGAGCTCGGCAAGCCCAAGGGCCAGAGGCTACAGGTCATGGGCATGACGCACTATCACTACAAAAATGGCAAGATTGTCGACGAGTGGAACGTCTATGATGAGCTGTCCCTGCTTATGCAGATCAAGCTAGCTCAATTGGTTGAGGACAAAAAGGAGAAATGAAGCGGGCGGTTGAAAAGGCATCCTGAGTGCAGTGAAAGCTGAGCGCAGCGGCCTTATCAAGTTGGATTAGGTATATAGTTTTTCGTCAATATTAGAAGGTTACTCACGGTGATCTCTTCCATGAAATGCAAAGTGTCTTCGTTCTCAAGGAGCAAAGTCCGCCATTTGCCAATTGATAGGCTCCAATCCCGCCTGCTGCCACATTTCCCATAAATCCTCTCCCATGGTGTTTTGCAGCTGCTCTGACATCTGGACATCTGCTGTCACTGTACTTGAATGAGCATTAGTTTCTCTTGTACGAGTGTTGTCGGTCAAAATTAGATCTGCCATGCCGCGCAGCAGCGGAACATATCGACGAGCGAGATGCCCCTCTGGTGGACTAGATGCCTCCAGAGTGCGGGCAGCAAGATCAACCAGGCGATAGAGCAACGAGCTCGATCGCTCCTGAGCTAATGTACTCTCTGACTGCTGAAAATTTGATTCCAGATTTACTTTCCCAAGATGCGTATTAGCCCACTATTTCCTCAGGCTGCTATTTCGCTGGTGTGGATGAGTACACTTACGGTCGACAAGGTTCCTTAGCCAGCTGTTGACGAGAAAGAATGAAGCATATGATATGACGACGTAGTAGTGGTCGATGGCAAAAGACATGAGATTGACGATACCCGGATCAGGTTCTAATCGCGCAAGGCTGATAAACGAATCTATCGTCTCGGACGAGGGCGGCATCGACAGGTGGATCAGAATCTGGCTGGCCCAATCAATCGCCCACATGAGTGCTTTGCCCTTTCGTTGACCCTGGTCGATGTTGTCGAGGAAGGCACAGGTATAAGATAATCGGTACCACCGGAGTGAAGTGAATGGAAAGTGCTGACTCATGGAATCCGTCGACTGGTTGCCCTGAATAGACGTGAACTGTCTCTCGACTATTTGGACGTCTCTGTCAAACGCTTCAACGCTTTCAATAGTCGTCGGGCGGCAATTAGTAAAATGAGCGCCATATGCGACTTGAAATAGGGACACAAGACGCATATCGGTGGATTGTACGAATGGACAATGGAGAAAACTTGTGATGGCACTGTTCATGGGTTCAGGGTTGAGATGAGAGGGACGTCGCGCCGACAAAGCGAGACTATACGAAATTAGCATCAACTGGTGAGCCAAAAAAAAACTTGTCAAGAAGGTTGGAAGCTTGTTATGTACTTACTAATGATCACTCTCCATGAGATACAGCATGGTTCGAAACTTGCGCGCGTCCATCCTCGTCACTGCTTCAGGACGCTGAAAACTCACGTGGCAATTTCTGTCCAAGGCAAGAGATGTTGCCCATCGAATAGCCAAGCCCAGGCAGTGCCAGGCGCCCGCTTCTGAGAAACGAGATTGATATCGTTTCCTGTCGGCGGAAACATCCATGGGCATCCAGTGTGCGCACAGCATGAGAGCCTGAACAGTCTCAAGCTTATGATCTTCTTGCCTTGGACGTAGAGTCACGCGCATCATCTCAGCGTCGAGTAGGCGGACTATTTCGGCGTATCGAGGATGAAGCCAGCACGACGACCTGGCCATTGTAAGCTATTGCGGGGACGAAGAATCCGTTTAAATGGTACGTACTGCGACGAAGCACCCCAGAATCGAGCGCCAATAGAAAGAATAGACAAAAAGAGTAAAGTGCTGCTCGCCCTGACACGATCTGGATCGGAATCCAGTTTCACATCCAGGAAAGGCGCATTTGGGTGGCCGTGGGTAAAGAACCTATATCGATGAGATGTGTTTCTCGGCATTGGGAAGCATTGAGCGCCACTCACAGCTTCAGCATAACATAGGCCTCTCCTTGAGTCAGTACTGGGCGCGATATAGGGTCGTGGACTTCAGCCTCTACTGGATCGTCCGTTTGAAAATTGTTCAGTGTCTTCAAAGGACCATCAGTCATCACAGCCCCCGGGGAGCTAGGAAAGCACTCATTATCAGCAATCAGGCCTTGACAGACGCGAGAAGAAAATCGAATGATTATTTCAACCCAAATTCGAACACCAAAATTAACAGTCTACTTACGAAATTAGTGGAGGAGATGGATAATGCTGCTGGTGGTGGTGGGATGAACCAGGCTCTGTAGGAGGCTGAAAATGTGTCCGAAGTTGAGATGACGAGGGGCTGGAGAAGTTGGAATGATGGCTGCTGTTCGTGCTGGAGGCACGTCCATTTCTTATGACTGCGCCGGCGTTATTTTCTCCCTGTGTTGAGACCAATCGTCTCTCGAGATCGGCAATCCTACCAAATTTGGTCAGTTGAGAGCTGGCTCAATTGAACCACAATAGATCAGACAAGCCACACCTTTCTGTCAAGGACTGAAGTTGCCTTGGTAGTTCATTATGCATGGGTACAGAATCCCCAACCCTAGGCGCAGGAAGCGACGCAGCACCGCCGCCTTCTTCCAGGGCTGATAATGCCGGGATCAAGGCAGCGGAGGACGGAGAGACGGCAAAGTTTCCCATCGCAGATCTTCCCGCAGCCGCCGCTTCTGACTCCAAGCGAGGCAGATCCATGCGCAGATACGGATTGTGACGCAAGTCCATAACCTCATCCTGGAAGCTGCACTTGACTCGGCGTGTGGTACACGGCCGGCACTTGACGTCGTGCGTGAACCCGCCGCACTTTTGCTTTCTATCATGCCGCGTGAGTAAAGTGCAGGGTCAACTGCTGCTCTCGGTGAAGCTGCTCACCTGTGCCGGCATTGTGCACAAGCGTGTCCCGTTCGGCCGGCCGGTAAGGGTCCCAGGCCGGAGCCCGCCGGCTGCACAGGCATCTCCATCCACGAAAGTGTTGATTGTATCGAGTTTTTATGCGACAGAATCTAATAATTCTGTCGCGAGACTTGGTTCCATACAGCACCGCGTTTTCTCGAAAGAGGTTGCATGGTCTGGCAACCGCGTAGCATTAGCTGGAGAGCTCGGCGACTGTATCAGAGACCAAGCGCCACACTCCCCCGGATTCTCCACAACCTAACCTCCCTAATGCCGTTTCTCGGAGAGGAAGTCTAACATCGCCATAAGAGCCGTTCCTACTTTTTAACACGAAATTCAAGCTTTTTATCCCATATGGCAAGATCAGTGTGTCAGTGGAAATGACCCTCCGCATGTTTGTATGTTAAGCTTTCACTGAGTAGAGTAATGATGGACCACGAAAGAGAACCATTCTACGAGACTAATGCAGCCCTAGTTAAATTAGCTTGGTGTTTTTTTGTTTCTTCCATGCTGCACCATTGCGTGCTACCAAACAAAATAGGGACGCATCAAATACAACCAAGCCAATGATTTGGTTCTCCGATGGAAGTTGGGAGCCTGTCAGAGTTAAAGGACAGCTATTCATCGACAGACAATCACTCACATACCGTAAGATAACAGACTGACTGGTAGGCTTCGACACTATCTGGCTGCCCGATACCGCAGCCAGTCTCCCGGCGCACTTTGTTGCATGGCGTGCAGGGTTATCAGGCACGAACACTGACCAATCCCATGTCCACTAATTATCCATCGTGACCCCCAAACTCGGTTACCCAGCCCGACCTTTGTAATGCGGGGTGCATAATATCCGCAGCAATGTTTCGGAGAAGCCGACGCCATCCCGACGCCCTCCCGACGCCCCCACGGACGGGGGACCGGTCGGCATCGAAATGGACGCTACCGGGCTCTAGGCCACTGAATCCGGGCTCTTCAATGATGCATTTCGGCCCTGCAAGTTCCGACGAGTGGCGAAATCGACTTAAAATGACTGAATAAACTACATGCGGGCAGAATGGGCCACGGGAATTCCTCGCTCGCTACACCGTACTCAATCATCATCAAAGCGCAGCCCTGCACTGCATCCTCAGTCTCAGCATAAGCGTTTACAGCTACGACGTTCACCATGACGCCTGCACGCTCAGAAAAGGCGACCGTCTCTGATACACTGGCGGACCCCGAAGAGTCCAAAAAGTCACAGACTTATGACCAGGCCGCCGTTCCCTACCGAGGAGCTCCTCTTCCGAATGTCCTCGACGACCTTGTCCAGCCCGGCATCATGGACCTGGAGTGCGACGAGCGTCTCTGGGTGCCGCAGAGTCCCGGCGTCTGGTTCCGACCGCTGTGCTTCAGCGTCTCTCAGGGCTACTTTGTCAATATCCTGCGAGTGCGAAAGTCGGGCATCCTGTCCAGACATCGCCACGCCGGCCCTGTCCACGCCGTTGTCCTCCGCGGCCGCTGGCACTATCTAGAGCACCCCTGGTGGGCCACCGAGGGCGGCTACGCCTTTGAGCCTCCGGGTGATATTCACACTCTTCACGTTCCCGACGACGTCAAGGAGATGGCCACGCTTTTCCACGTCACCGGGGCTTACATCTATGTGGACCCTGACGGCAACCCCGTCGGCGTCGAGGATGTCTTTAGCAAGTTGCAGCTGGCGAGGAAGCATTACGAGGAAGTCGGGCTGGGAGCAGACTATGCGAATCAGTTTGTGAGATAGAAATTACTAGTCGAGAGTCTGGAGTTTGCGAAGTAGACATGTATAAATGAGCCTTGTTAGGAATTGAGGAGGTGGCTGCAGGAAGGTTTATTGATCATTAATTTTACGTCTACATACACACATTGAATCGAATGATGATATGAAGCTGAGGGTATAACAATTCGGGACTTTGGATCGCATCGGGTATGACCACTGGTGATTATTATGTGAATTGACGAGCAATGATCACTTGGCAAATATCTACGCAGTGACATCTACCGCGTGCATCTTTAGTCTTATGCACCGTCTTGCGGAGTGTAAAGTCAAAATAAGACGAGCTCACAGTATTTTGATTCCCATGATCTCAATTTTTATTTTTGGAGTTGATTCTCTTATGCTACTGTAACAGGCTCCGTGTTCCTCATTTTCAATGTGCGTGTCCGTTGACGCCGTTGACATGGCCATTAGCCATGGCGGAAGGCAAAGGCGCGGCAACCTTGCCATCTGATTTGGTGCTTCCAGTTAGCCAAAAAGTCATTTCCTTGGTCACATCCTGTATCGCTTGGACAAGCAGTCTGACAATGTCGCGCAGCTCCTCTTCAGAAACAATGTAAGGAGGGCAGACCATGATGTGGTCCACATAGACCTCGCCCGTCACACCCAGGTTTCCGAGAATATTCAAGCCTAGTTCCAAAGCGCGATTGACGACGCGGTCACAGAACTTGGCTTCTCGGGGCGGCGGTATGCGGCTGGGCCCGTGCATCATGAATTCCACGGACCAGAAGAGCCCGCGACCTCGGATATCACCGACTAGAGGAAGAGAGCCGACTTCGCGCCGCAGCAAGTCCCCAAGAACATTGCCCATGGACGCGACCTTTTCAACCAGGTTTTCTTTCTCGATGACCTTTTGGACACATAGTGCCGCTGCGCAGGCCGCAGGATGTGCCTGTTCGAGGATCATCAGTTGATATTGACGGTGCTGCTCCGCAGAGAGTACACACCTGGAATGTGTGTCCGTGAGCAAGAGCGCCAGTCCCTTTGGCCAGTGTGTCGAATATATTCTGATGTAGCAGCACTGCGGAGAGGGGAATAAAGCCGCCCCCAAGCGCCTTTCCGATGGTCTGGATATCGGGTCCGCGGATACCCTCCTGCTCCCAAGCATGCATAGTGCCAGTCTTGCCCATTCCACACATGATCTACATGATGTTAAATACACGCCCTTCTTCGTACAGCTGGGGTCGGCCATCGTCTCAACTTACCTCGTCCAAGATGAGTAGAATGTCGTATTTGTCACAGAGTGCCCGAACCGCTTTAAAGTAACCTTCGGTGGGCGTCGCACAGCCCAAAGTGGTGCCGCTGACGGTTTCTGCAATAAATGCAGCCACGTTCTTCGGCCCGAGCTCGAGAATCTGTGCCTCTAGCTGATCGGACAAGCGCTGCACATACATCTCATCGGATTCGCCCCGGCGCTTGAAACGGTAGGCGAAGCAAGGGTCGACGAAGCGCACGTTGGTCGACATCCAGTCGCTATATAGAGCTCTTCGAGAGTCATGGCCCGACACACAGAGCGCACCAATGGTGTTGCCATGGTAGCTCTGCTTGCGCGCAATCACAAAGCGCTTCTGCGACTGGCCCGCTTCGCGCCAGTACTGAAACGCAAGCTTCAGAGCAGCGTCTGTTGCCTCACTGCCCGAGTTGACAAAGATTGCTTTGGAAAGACCACCAGGCCGATCGCGTAGCAGTTGAGCTGCGAGGTCCTCTGTCGCCGTGGAGGTGAAACGTGATCCAGAGTATACATAAGGCACCTCTGTAAGTTGCTTTGCCACGACTTGGGCAACATCAGGCCGCGAGTGGCCTAGACATGAGACTGACGGTCCAGCTGAGGCATCCAGTATTTCTTGACCAGACTCAAGGATTAGTCGGATGCCTTTGGTGCCAACAACGCGCTCCGGGTTGGCCGCAAAGGTCCGATGGAGGATGTGGGAGTTGGCCACGAAAGGGTGAGCCATTGCGATGATGCCAAGTCTTGCAGGAAATTGGCGTTTCTCTCATACTTCACATCAGCAGAAGTGCAAGACGATAATAAATGTACATGTCATGGCCCTGTGAGTGTATGATGGCATGGCCGCCAGTGTTAGTGCATCGGGAGAACCCGACGCGGCCGATCAGTGACCGACAGGTCTCCACCGCATCCGCCGAGGGCTGTCTTCGGGGCGGTTCTGTGACCGAGCCAGCGGACAAACCGAAGTTTGTGGTAATGAGGTGAGAAGAACATGCTTTTGCAGCTATGCGACGTGAGCTCTGCTCCCGTTTACGTTTTGCGCGGATGACAGAGTACAGTGGCACCGCTGGCCGCTGTGGAGAGCGCTGGGAGCTTAGCGAGGTAGCCTGTCACTGGCTCATGCTTGATTTGGTTGTGGGATGACGGACAAGTCAAGCTTATTGACGAACAATGCAAAACGTTTCTTTCGGAGCTGCCACGCTTGAAAATGTACTCTGTGCATTACATGTAATGGATTTGGACCGGAGCCGGAGTCTGCCCAGGCAGTCATTGCTGCTGACGAGCGTTGCTTAGTCACCACAATAACTTGCTGGCAAACAGCTACGTAGCTGGCGCTCAAGTGGACAGCTTGTAATAACGGCCAGTGTCAACTGCTGTCTTGAGCTGTCGATTATCCCACCTCGCCCCTCATATTGACACACGTGCACTGCGTGCGGAATCGCCATGCACTTTGCCGTCTACAAGGCTTATGTTTTATAAAGATAGCCGAGTATGAAAAGCTCGGCTGTGTGCTCGCTCCGTAAGTCGACGGCCTGGCTCCCACGACCTGGGAGGTCCTATCACTGACAGCTATTCAGTGCTTTGGCAGGCAGCCATTGGCGCTACCTACGCCGCGCAGAAGCCTTTGAAGAATAAACCGGCCGTTGCGAAGGTTGGAGATGCAGGCGGACCGACCACCGATCTGGCTTCCGGTGCAGGCCAACCGGTTGTCAAACAACAAGGTGCGCCGCTCGAACGGCACCCCTTCATCATTTACTAATTCAGTACAGGCGCCGATCTAGTCGATGTTGCCTTGTCAGAACTTCAAAAAGTGCCGTTAGCGACCCGAAAGAAACACAAAATGGCCTCGGGCCTACTCAGCTTCACGGCGCGATACCTTCTCAAAGTTCTGCCGACTATGCCGGTAACGGGCCCTACACAAAAACAGGCTTCAACCGTCAGCGGCCCCGTTGCCGTTGCCAAGGGCCATCTCGAGAGTGCTGCGGCGAAGAACAACTCGGATGCGCTATACCTGCTCGCAGAGCTGAACTTCTTCGGATACCACAACTACCCCCGAGACCTGAAAGTCGCCTTTGACTACTACCAACAGCTGGCCGCACACGATGGGAACACTACTGCACAATACATGTTGGGGCTGTTTTATTCGTCCGGTCTCGGAAATGCCGTGCCGCAAGACCAAGCAAAGGCGCTCTTGTATTATACACTCGCCGCCCAGCGTGGAGACCCGAAAGCATTAATGGCGATTGCATATCGCCATCAAAGTGGTGTTGGCGCGCTCAAGAGTTGCGAGACTGCTATTGGATATTATAAAGAAGTGGCTGACAAGGCCATTGACTGGTATAGAGACGCTCCGCCTGGGGGCAAGTCCTGGATCCAGGAATCATGGCGCATCTCGGACGAGGATGGCGGCATCTACGGCGAAGGGGCTAGTGCCTCGAGCGCGGGCTTGAATGCACTGAAACGCAATCTGCACTCCAATGACAATGCAGACATAAGCGACGTCATCGAGTATCTGGACCTCATGTCACAAAAGAGCGACTCAAAGGCGTCATTCAATCTTGGCCGTCTCTACTACGAGGGACAGCGCGGCCTGGAGAAAGATTTTGAGAGTGCCTTGAAGTACTTCTTCTTGGCAGCGTCAAGATACTGGAAACGCGATGGGCGTGCTACAGACGGCAACAAAAACGGCGCTGACAAGACAGCCGCCGAGGCAGCTGGCTTCATCGGGAGAATGTACCTGCGTGGAGATGGCGTTGGTCAAAATTTCGACAAGGCCAAGGCGTGGTTTGAGCGTGGCAAATCGCACGCTGACGCTCAGTCACAATGGGGATTAGGCATGATGCTGCTGAATGGCCTCGGTGTCCGACGAAACATCAAACTCGCGACGGAACTGCTGCGAACATCGGCCGACCAGGACTATGCCCCGGCCCAAGTACAGATGGGTCGTTTGTTCCTTGACCAAGGCAACCCCGAGGACGTCAAGACGGCCAACTACCTCTTCGAGCTTGCTGCCCGATACGCCAATATTGAGGCCTTGTATTATCTGGCAGAAATGACCAATCACGCCGTCGGCCGTGAGCGTTCATGCCAGCTCGCTCTCACATACTACAAGGCTGTTGCCGAGCGCGCCGAGCCGCTGGTCTCGCAGTGGTCGCAAGCCAATCTGGCGTACGAATTGGGGAACCACGACTTGGCATTCCTGCAGTACCTCATGGCTGCCGAACAGGGCTTTGAAAAGGCACAGACCAACGTGGCTTACATGCTCGACGGCAGATTCGGCAAGATGTCCTTGGTCGAGCTGCTCATCGGCCGCCAGGAAAACAAGGTCAGCCCAATGGCAAATGCCAATCTCGCCCTCATCGAGTGGACCAGATCGTCCCGACAGTCCAACGTGGATTCACTGGTCAAAATGGGCGACTATTACTTTTACGGCATCGGCGTTGAGAAGGATCTCGCCAAGGCGGTACAATGCTACTCCGGCGCGTCTGACTACCAGCAAAGCGCACAGGCCCTGTTCAACCTGGGCTGGATGCATGAGAATGGCGTAGGGTTGACCCAAGACTTCCACCTGGCCAAGCGGTACTACGATCATGCTCTGGTAATTAACACCGAGGCATACCTCCCGGTCACGTTGAGTCTTTTGAAGCTTCGCATACGTAGTGCATGGAACACCTTTACGCATGGTCCGATCCACTCTATCCAGGACGAGCCGAGTAAGTGACTATACTGTCAAGACAGTAACCAAAGGCAGACTAACAAGTGCCGCAGAGAAGAAGAAGGATTGGTCTCTCTCCGAGTGGATCAACAACTTCATCGAGGGAGACTTGATTTACGAGGACGACTATTACGAAGACTACTACGATGCCAACACGATTGAAGGCGGGGAGTTTCTGGATGACTCCAACGTGCTTGAGAGCCTGCTGATAATCGGCGTCACGTTTGCTCTCGTCGGTCTAGTGTGGTGGCGACAGCGGATACAGTTGCAGCGGGCCGAAGCCGAGGAGCGACGCCGGCGCGAGCAGGGTCTCCCACCGGCTGCGCCGATGGCGGATCCGGACCTGATGGGCAGATTTCCGGGCTGGGCTGCTGGTGGCATGGGGTTCTGAGACTTTTCGATGAGAGTACGGGCGGGATGAGTGGCCATTGCCTAGATGTATATAACGAAGATGGCGTTGACGGCGGTAACGTATAGCAACTGTACATGTTTGGGAGTCAAGGAATTAAGACAAATACTACGAATTTTCTTGACTGCGGTATTGGCTCAACAAAGAGGCTCGTGATTGGCATGCTTTTCGAGTGTTGGATCATCAACTCTGTCTGAGTAGCGCGAGTTGAGCGCAGGACAGACGCGTTCAATCAATATTCGGGCTGCTACGGAAGGTGGGTTTGTGATAGATGAAGCTATACCGAAAGGACACATCGAGGATCTACGGCAGTCAAACAGCATTTGTCGACCTGTATATAACACCGGCAAAGACGGCATAGAAGCGACGCACACTCCACAGATGTTCGATGCGGTTGATGCGGCGAGCCTCGACGGCCAAGGTGGCCAAGGGATGATTTACCTGCCAACTAGTTGTGCTCATGAACTGTAGAAGGGTAAAAGTCTCGGACATGGCAGCGTCTCGTTCCGGGCGGAGACCTAGGAGACGATCCTGCCCATGACGTTCAGCAAGAGAGGTAGGTTCCAGTCTCGTATGGACCTGGCGTACCCATGCATGCAACAGGCTACTGGCGCGGAGTTTGGGGCGTAGTTCGTTAAGTGAAGCTCAATTTCAATCTCGACAGACATGTTTGATACTATTTTGCTTGGCAGATGAAACAAGAACTTGCCATGTTATCCGGAGGAACTACAAGACGAGGGGACAGGAAAAGTGGCCATCAGAACCAGGGCCAGCACGCGCGGCAGCATATCATACTCTACCGGGCATTCATCTCTAACAATGTAGCAGGCCGGCCGAGCATTGCGTCTCCTCTTCAAGTTCGAGCTGCGGGGTCGCCGCAAAGCATACACGACCACCTGCATACGCAGAGGGTGCTGCAACATGTTTCGTCAACGCCGAAGGGGTGCGCCAACTCTGAAACCCAGACAAGGACCCCCGCCCTTCTTTGTCGCCTTGCTTGTGTTACGAGCTGCGCATCAGAAGGGACATGCTGCGACGTAGAAGACAAGCATGGGGAGATTTTGCCGAGATGTGCGAAAAGCAATAATGGGAAGAGATGCTGAAGCGACACGTGTAGTGCGGGTGCTGCAAAAGCTCAGTAACTAGTTGACGAGGTAGCTAGCAGGGTTATGTGTGATTCCTCATGGGCTGAAGTGGCTGTGCTAGCGCCCCATCAACCACCTCACGGCTCTCCTTTGACGAGCACTGGTCTCTTCAGCGGTTTGTTGAAGTCAATGAGAGTCCTGGTTTTAATTTGAGAATGCGGGAGCAAGGCGCCGATTTACGGGACATGATGATGCACAGCCCAGTTTTGATTTGGAAAAGAAGCAAGGGCTGTTTTTTTTTGTCTTCCCGTCGCTGCACTGATACCAACTACCTAGTGACAGTCAAGTTGCGCCACTGTCGTCGGGCAGTGCAAGCGGTTCCCAATTAGCCCAAGCCACGGGGTCGTCGTAGGAGGGCTCCAGCCACCGGAGCAGGTACCAGCCCCATAGAAACTGCACCGCCAAGGTACCTGGGTCAAATTCCACTTCTGCCCGTTGAGCAGTGACGCCACCCGCATTTTCAGCAGCCAGCCCGCTATATTTATCATCTGCGTCGTCCCCCCCGGAAAGCAGGCTCTCCAGTGGCGGTTCTGTTCCCTTGTTGCATCCTTTTTCCTCCAAAATCCTTCTCGCCCAATTTCCTTCTCTCCTCATCATCGGCCGCGAAGCAAAACAACCTAACAAATCGCCATCCGCACAAGAATCGACGGCACTGCTTTTATTCTGTCGCGCCATCGGACAGCAACAGGAAACCGCAAGTCGGGCCGCATTTTGCACACTCAGTCCAGCCATGGCTCCGCAGGCCGCAACCCTGGTCGCGCGTTGGGATGACGGTGATTACTATGGCTTTTGGTACTCGACAGTACGATTCCTCGACCTCCTCTGCTTGATATTGCCGAGGGCCAAAATACTAACGGAATTCTGTAGTCGGGGTACGCCATACGATGGTCACTGTTTGGCCTCTTTGTCCTCATCATCCTCCTCTGGGTCGTTGGCGGCTATTTCCACGCCAAGCACCTCATGAAGAAGGGTCTCCCCCTCAAGTCCTATCACAGCGTACGTCTCCTTGCCATCTCATCCACCCTCAGCAAATTTCCCCGATACTGACCCCCTTTGCTCAGTGCTTCTTCCCTAGAAGACCACGCATGCAGCAGGCTGGCTGGTACCGCCCGTACAATACCCCTCAGGAAGGCTACAACATGAACTACATGCCGCCACCCCCGACGTACGACGCCAACCGCCCCCCCGAGTACCAGCAAGGCCCGCCCGCGGGCGCCAGTAAGGTCGACCCCTCGCAGTGGTCTAGCCAGCCCACGAATCGACCAGCCGAGTCTAGCACGACAGGCGCTGGCACGCTCCCCGAGTACGCGGCGCCGCCTGGACCGCCCCCGGCTGTAATGAGACAGTAGAGTCAAGAGCTGCGGCGATGACTGCATGATATCTCTCAGTTCATATAGATACACTATTGTTGTGCGGACGAGCAACTACAGCGGCTAGATGGCTTCTGCGGCACGGATGCACAACACTCTTCTCTCTCTCTCTCCCTCTATTGTTATACCATGGCATACGGCGTTTTCATGTTTCAAAAGGGAAATGTAATTAGTTTATTGTATTGCACTTAGATTATGGACAGACGCTATCAAGCGAACCGTTGACGCTACACTCGTTACTCGTGGTTTTTGTCCTGCCGCTGTTGCCGCCTTGAGGCTCAAACTAGTCGATATCCATCTCTACATCATCCAGCCCGTTTTGTCCCATGGTTTCCGTTGTAGTCGTGTCGGCCGAGGCAGGGATGCCGTCTACCTCGTCGGTGATGTCGGCTCCGGCTTGGCGTGCGCGGATCCGGCGCCGGGTCTCGATGATGGCCTTGCGCACGCCATCCTTGGCCTCGGGCACCGACAGCGACTTGGGGTCACTGTACAGCACGACCTGCATGCCCGCCAGCTCGCCGTCGCCGTTGGCCAGAATTTGAGGCGGTATTCGCGTTTCTCTCAAGCGCTTCTCGATATCCGGGAGGAAGACGAGCTTGGCCTCGTCGGGCTCGCTGTCTTCGGCAAGCTCCTCGTCTATGTTGTAAATGTATACTTTATGTTTGCTGTCGTCGATATGCATGGTGTCGTCGGCGGCGCCATCGGCCCTCTGGGGGTTGGGCGAGGACGATAGGCTCTCGACGGGTACGTATAGCTTGGTGCCATCGTGCTCTATGACCAGCATTAGTACTTGTGAGTGAGATGCGACGGATGGCAGCGTTTGGAATCAAACAGAAACATGGGCAAAAGAACTGGCGGGAAAAAAAAAACGTCGAGGAAGACATACCTATATTCAAAAGACTCAGTCTCTTGGACAGGCGCTCGTTATCCTTTTGCGCTTCGGCCTTTCTCTTGCGACCTGCGCTGGCCTGAGGTGGTAGCTGGTTGGGGTCCATGCCTGGCGCGGCGCTCGAGGGAGATTGCGCTCGCAACATCATCTTTGCATCAATTCCGCCCTCCTCGCAGGAACCCGCGTCAACGGGCCAGGCATCCAAAGCCGTGTCGCGTGCTGTCTGGGCCCGATTAGCTCCCAATTTCGTCCGTGTCTGATGCTGTGCGACGCCGTGAGCCAGCTTGAGTCATCGGATGTTGCTGTTGTTGCAGCGTGGTGGCAGAGGGCGGCGGCGGTCGTCGGCGCTGGCGCTGGCGCTGGCGGTGCAGCAGCAGCTCCAGTTGACTCACACCCAGGCCGCCCCGGCTTGTGGAAGATTCTACTTAACCCACCGCAACGACACCACCAGCGCCCGCCGCCGTGATGCCCGCCAGCACCACCTCCACCACCACCACATTTCCCCTCCACCTCCACATTCTCAACGGCAGGCTTTTGCAAACACCGCCGCCATATCCCGACTACTCCCCCGACGAGCCTTTGCATCCATCCCATCTACGCCCCGTCACCGTCATTTGCAGCGTCGCCTGTACTCGGACTTGAAAATGGCGACGGAGACAGAATGGTCCGCCGCCAAGGTGCGCCAGACCTTTCTCGAGTTCTTCGAGAAGAGGGGCCACACCATTGGTGCGTATTTTGCTTCGTCTGATCTGTGACAGCTACCGCAGATAACCTTCTCTTTTTTTTTTCTATTCTCTTCACAAGAATGCACGCCATGCCACAGCTACACACTGCGCATCTATGCTAACTACCCCTCCTTCCAGTCCCCTCGGGCTCTGTCGTCCCTCACAATGACCCCACCTTGCTCTTCACCAACGCGGGCATGAACCAATTCAAGCCAATCTTCCTCGGCACTGTGGGCAGGACGGATCCCATGGCCGGCATGAAGCGCGCGGTCGATACCCAAAAGGTCATCCGCGCCGGCGGCAAGCACAACGACCTCGACGACGTCGGCAAGGACTCGTACCACCACACCTTTTTCGAAATGCTCGGCAACTGGTCCTTTGGCGACTACTTCAAGAAGGAGGCCATTGAGATGGCCTGGGAGCTTCTCACCAAGGTCTACGGCATCGACGCCGAGCGTCTATACGTCACCTACTTTGAGGGCAGCCCCGAGCTCGGCCTCGAACCCGATCTCGAAGCCAAGGAGCTCTGGCACTCCCTGGGCGTCCCTTACGATCGTATATTGCCCGGCGACATGAAGGACAACTTTTGGGAGATGGGTGACCAGGGCCCTTGCGGCCCCTGCTCCGAGATTCATTACGACAAGATTGGCGGTCGCAACGCCGCCCATCTCGTCAACATGGACGACCCCATGGTCGTCGAGGTCTGGAACCTCGTCTTTATGCAGTTTGACCGACAAAAGGACGGAAGCCTCAAGTCGCTTCCTGCCAAGCACATTGACACCGGTATGGGCTACGAGCGTCTCGTCTCTGCTCTGCAAAATACCATTTCCAACTACGCCACCGACTGCTTCACGCCCCTCTTCAAGCAGATTGAGACTGTGACGGGGGCCCGCCCTTATACCGACAAGTACGGCAAGGATGATGCTGACGGCATTGACACTGCCTACCGTGTCGTTGCCGACCACATTCGAACCCTCTCTTTTGCTATTACCGACGGTGCTGTGCCAAACTCTGATGGTCGCGGCTACGTTGTCCGCCGCGTCCTGCGCCGTGGTGTGCGATATGCCCGCAAGTACCTCAACGCCGAGATTGGCTCCTTCTTCTCCAAGATCTTGCCTGCGCTGGTTGACCAAGTCGGGGGTCAGTTCCCTGATTTGGTAAAGAAGCAGGAGGATATCAAGGAGATTCTCAACGAGGAAGAGGAAGCGTTCTCTCGTACACTCGACCGTGGTGAGGCCCAGTTCGAAAAATATGCCGCCAAGGCTGCCAAAGAGAACGTCAAGAAGCTTGATGGTGACGTCGTTTGGCGTCTATACGATACCTTTGGTTTCCCTGTTGACTTGACCAAGCTCATGGCCGAGGAGCGTGGCCTCGATATTGACGAGGCTGAAGTGGACGTCGCCAAAGAGAAGGCCCGCGAGGCTTCCAAGGCTGTCAAGGACGCTGCCGCCACCTTTGCCAAGCTTAATGTCCACCAGATTGCCGAGCTTGAGCAGCAGCACAAGCTTCCTCGCACTGACGATGAAGGCAAGTTTGTCAAGGGCGACAGCAAGAGCAAGATTCAAATCATTTTTGACGGCCAGACCTTCCACACCTCTACCAAAGACCTCCCTCCCAAGACTGCCGTTGGTCTGTTGCTCGACAAGACCAACTTCTACGCCGAGTCTGGTGGTCAGATTGCCGACACTGGCCGCATTGTCATTGACGATGTTGCCGAATTCAAGGTCATGGATGTCCAGAACTTTGGTGGATACGTCCTCCACAGCGGCTACATCGAGTACGGTGCCCTCTCTTCTGGAGACGAGGTCATTTGCGAGTATGACGAGCTTCGCCGTTCTCCTATCCGCAACAACCACTCCGGTACTCACATTCTGAACCACGCCCTGAGAGAAGTTCTGGGTGAGGACATTAACCAAAAGGGTTCTCTTGTCGACGATGAGAAGCTCCGTTTCGATTTCTCACACAAAGCTCAGGTCAAGATTGACGAGTTGAAAAAGATTGAAGATTTCTCGAATGCCTACATTCGCCAAAACTCCAAGGTCTACACCAAGGACGTAGATCTGGACCTCGCTCGCGAGATTGAGGGCGTTCGTGCTGTTTTCGGCGAGACGTATCCCAACCCTGTCCGCGTGGTCTCGATCGGCATGGATATTGACACCATGCTTGCTGAGCCCAAGAAGGCCGACTGGCGCAAGTACAGCATCGAGTTCTGCGGCGGCACCCACGTCGAGCAGACTGGTCTTCTTAAAGACCTGCTTATTGTCGAAGAGAGCGGTATCGCCAAGGGTATCCGCCGTATTATTGCCTACACTGGTGAGGCTGCCCACAAGATCCAGCGCGAGGCTGTTGAGTTCTCCAAGACTCTCGATACCCTCGATGAACTCCCCTTTGGTCCCGAGAAGGAAGCCCAGGTCAAGACTGTCTCACAGGAGCTGAGCAAGCTCGTCATCTCCACCCTGACCAAGGAGGAGTTTAACCAGCGCTTCGCCAAGATTAGCACCTCGGTCATCAACGAGCAGAAGAAGAAGCAAAAGGCCGAGTCCAAGACTGCCCTCGACACCGTCACCAAGTACTTTGAGGAGAACAAGGAGGCCAAGTGGTTCGTCGGCCGTCTGCCCATTGGCGCCAACGCCAAGGCTCTCGGCGATGTTGTCAAGCACTTCCAGAGCAAGGAGAAGGAAAAGACTGTCTACTTGTTTGGCGGCAGCCAAGAGGCCGGTGGTATTGTCCACAGCGTATTCATTGGTCAGGTAAGCATTTGTTTTTTCACACCAAAATTTGGCTTGGCCGCAGCATATACTGATTTTTTTCATAGCATCTCGCGTCTCAGGGCATTACCGCTGAGCAGTGGGCCGCCAGCGTCTCCGAGGTCATTGGAGGCCGTTCTGGCGGCAAGGAGCCTACCCGCGCGGGCCAGGGCACCAAGCCCGAGAGCATCGACGACGGTGTTGAGCAGGCGACCAAGTGGCTGAGCGAGAAGCTAAAGCTGTAAATGGCTTTGGGAATTTCAACTTTTAAATTTTCCAGATGACATGTGTATGAGATACCAATATTTGAAAATGTGATGAAATCGTTGGCAAAATCTAAGAGAGTCCTATAAATGAGTTCAAAGGGGGGTAGAACGAGACGCGTTAGCTGATATTGTTACAGTGCCAGAGTTCAAGCATGTGATGAAGCATCTGCCAAGAATATGAAAGCTTAAAAAGTGAACATGTGCTTGTATATTTACACTGGTTTGGTTGCCAGTTGATGCTTGCTGTATTGTACAGAAGAAGATTTAGTTGTGCTACTAGTACAAGGAAGGTTCATCATTATTGCTTTGCTTTATATCACAAGCAACTGACATGACTTTTTTTTGGTTTCGCACGACAAGAGGTCTCGTTACGCAGTCACCATGACGCTCGCATTCTTGTAGTGCGAGAGCAGCGGGTTCTCGCCGCTGCGCGTCTGCGTGTCCTCGACGTAAGCCCAGCGGCGCAAAAAGTCGCCGTGGGACATGACGCGCGTCAGCTTGCCGGTGATGGCGCGGTACATGGCCTCTGTAATGGCAAAGTCTGTGGGGAAGAGAATGTCAAAGTAGCCCTGGTGGACCTGCACCAAGCAGTCAGTATAAAAACCGTGTGTCAAGAACGCACATGGTGGTGAGAGGCGGCGAGAAGTAGAAGAAGAGAAACGTACCAAGGGCGTCGTGACGGGCACCATGCGCCGATTGTAGCGCGTCTGCACGACGGGCGCGTTCAGGCCCTTGACGGCCTGCGGGAGGTGGTCAAAGTCGGACGTCACGAGGCGGTGCGCGGGAAAGTACTTTTCCAGGACGTCAAAGAACTGCATGAGGCGGGTGGGGATGAACTCGGCCTGCGAGAGGTTGGCGGCAAAGGGCATTTTGGCGGAGAGGTAGCGCAGGAGCGGGCTGGCGGCGTAGGGACGGGGGTAGACGCCGCCGGTGGCCGCGTGGCGCACGCGAAAGAAGCGCGCGGCGATGGGGTCGAGCTCGTGGACGTAAAACTCGTAAAAGTCGCCGTCGCCGTCGATGAGGACGTGGCCCTGGAGGGGCGCCTCGGTGGCGACGTCGTAGCGGATGCCGTCGTGGGCAAAGTTGTCAAAGACCTCCATGGCGAGGAAGAAGCAGGGGCTGGGCTCGTACTGGTCCCACTCAAAGACGGAGCGGTTGATGATGGTGACCTTGTCGGCGTGGCCGCGCGACTCGGCCGTCGAGCGCAGGTGGTGGTCCTGCATGGCGGCGAGCGCGGGCGAGATTTCGATGACGTTGTAGCGCGTGCGCGCGTAGACCTGCGGGTCGACGGCGCGGATGTAGTCGAGAATGTTGAGCATGAGCGTGCCGCGGCCGGCACCCATCTCGTAGAGGATGAGGTCGTGGTAGGGGTAGGCCGTGAGGCGGTAGTTGGAGACGAGGTAGCGCGCAATGGCCTCGCCGTAAAAGGGGCGGAAGAGCTCCGTCGGCGTGTGCCAGAGCTGCCGCGTCGGGCTGACCCCTTCGGCCTCGTCGAGGGCGTCCTCGAACTCGGTGTAGCGCCGCCCGACTTCCCCCTGGAACTCAATCTCGTCGCGCATGGCACTGAAGTCGAACGGGTCGCCAGGGCTGAAGATGACGGCCTGCTTGGAAAAGTAGCCGTACGAAGGGTTGTAGAGGGAGTCTGGGATACAAGAGTTAGAGAATGGGCTTTGCAGACGGTCAATTGGGGCTGGTTCCGGGCCGTACCCTCGATAAAGTCTCGCAGCAGCATCTTGACTTTGCGCGGACGCTCCGTTCGCTGCCTGAGCTCCTGCATGGAAACATATGGGTATTTCGCAAACTCCTCGCTGCGGTCCTCGGGCAATATATGCGTCCGTTGCTGCCAGCGACTTTCATTCTTCTTCATCCCGCGGTCAATGGACGCTCTCGTGGCGTAACCACGTCCATTGAAGTAGTGGTGGTTGTCGCTGCCAGCGGCTGCTGCACCTCGTCGATGGCTCTGGCCGAGGCCGTTGCGCAGCGTTGTCGTAGTGGGCAGACGGCCCTGGCATCCCCGCGGCCTTTGTCGAAAGAGCTGCCGAAACAGCTGTGTCACAATGGGAGAGTCCATGGCCCTACAGCGACACACCGTTTAGTTCCCGTGGGTATGTTGGGGAAGCTGTTGCAAAGGAAAGGAAGGCGGCGCGTGATCGGCTGGACGTTTGTCCAAGCTCCAACGGCCGCCAAAAAGTGCTTTAGCAGGCGGCGAGGGAAGAGCATTGTTCCGATACAGTGGCCTGACAGCGCTACTGGTAGCTGATTTGCAGGGGCCTGGGTCGCTAAAACTTGCTCACGCCGTCTCTGTGGGGAGCTCATGTATGACGTTTTGTATGGCACCAATTGCTGTGCCTTGAATATCAACACTCTTCTTTTTTCCTTGTTGTTTTGAAAGACGCAGTGCAAAGGCGCGCAGGACTACGGGCGTCACGACATTGGTTCATGGCAGCAGCATGTCACTGAGCGACCATCCCAAGGCCTACGGCACCGCCGCGTTGGTGGCCGCCTTTGCTGCCGGCATCCTCGTCACGCTGGGCTTCAAAGATGCCTACCCCGAGCTCGAGAGCCGGTTCCAGGAAAAGCGCCGGAGACCCGGCGGTCGAAGCAGCAAAGGAGGGCTCGGCAAGCGACGGTCCAGCGTGTTCTGGGGCACCGCGCCCGTCAGTCTCGAGGACCACGAGCAAGACTCGTTTGCCAGCCCGTCCGAGGGCATCGCCGAGGACGGCATCGCGGGCTGCATCGGCGGCACGCCGCTCATCAAGATCCAGTCCCTCTCCGAGGCCACAGGCCGCACCATCCTCGCCAAGGCCGAGTTCCTCAACGGCGCCGGCAACAGCCCCAAGGACCGCGTGGCGCTGCGCATCATCCGCGAGGCCGAGGGCGCGGGCCTGCTGGCGCCGCACCGCGGCGACACCATCTACGAGGGCACCGTCGGCAGCACGGGCATCTCGCTGGCGACGCTCGCGCGCGCGCTCGGCTACCGCGCGCACATTTGCATGCCCGACGACCAGAGCCACGAAAAGTCGGACCTGCTGCTGCACCTCGGCGCCGCCGTCGAGCGCGTCGCCGTCGCCCCCATCACCAGCCCGGACCACTTTGTCAACCTGGCCCGGCGCCGCGCCGCCGAGCACGCGGCCGCCCACGGCGACGGCAGCCGCGGCTTCTTTGCCGACCAATTCGAGTCCCCCGCCAACTGGCAGGCGCACTTTGCCACCACGGGGCCCGAGATCTGGCGCCAGACGGGCGGGCTCGTCGACGCCTTTGTCGCGGGCGCCGGCACCGGCGGCACCATTGCCGGCGTGGCGCGCTACCTCAAACGCGGCGGCGGCGGCGGCGGCGGCGGCGGCGGCGAGGCCAAGAAGACCACCACCACCACCACCACCCCGCGGCGCGTCCGCGTCGTCCTCGCCGATCCTCAGGGCAGCGGCCTCTACAACAAGATCAAGCACGGCGTCATGTACGCGCCGACGGAGCGCGAGGGCACGCGCCGCCGGCAGCAGGTCGACTCCATGGTCGAGGGCGTCGGCGTCAACCGCGTGACGGCCAACTTTGAGGCCGGCCGCGACCTGGTCGATGATGCGGTCCAGGTCACGGACGAGCAGGCGTGCCGCATGGCGCGCTGGCTGGTGGAAAGGGACGGCCTCTTTGTCGGCAGCAGCAGCGCCGTCAACTGCGTCGGCGCCGTCGCCACGGCCCTCGCCATGCCGGCGGGGAGCGTCGTCGTCACGATGCTGTGCGACTCGGGCACGCGCCACCTCAGCAAGTTTTGGAAACACATCAAGGAGGCCGGCCTGGAGGAGCACGAGGCCACGGACCTCTTGGCCGAGCTTGGACTGTCTTGAGCGAGAAACGCCAAGTCAATGTACGATTATGAAGAATGTATATACCCCCCATGGAGTACATTTTATTTTGCGCATGAGTTTTTTTTTTTGAAGTGGGAATCGATGTCAAGTGTAATGACGTAAAAGTGAATTGCCGGTTCCAATTCTGATATTGTGTACATGAAAACGCTTAGCAGGACTTGTTCCCTGATTTTGTGAAAACCCCCTTATAAACTCCCCAGAAAAGAAAAAGAGAAAAAAAGCACTACTTGTTGTCCACTCTCCTTCCTCCAACATTGGTAGCCTGTGAGGCTCTTGTGTAAAAAAAAATATGTAGCGTGAAGGTCAAAAACAAACTAGATGCTGTTATACAAGAGCCATCCCGGTTGCCTTGTATTGTACCTCAGGAAAACTACCAACAAACGTTAGATAAATCAAGACATGGACGATCAAACGAAAAGAATGGCTTACCTTCCAGCGATTACCGCAATTCATGCACTCGCAAAACGTCGTCATCGGCTCATCCGCAGCACGAGTCTGGGCCTGCGTGTAGCTGACCTTCTTCTGCTTGCACTTGCCGCACTGGAGGCTGTCGCTGATGCTCTTCTCCGCCATGGGCACCTGCGCCTTTTTCATATTCTCCTTTTCCAGCTCAATCTCCTTTTTGCGCTGGTCGTCGCTCTTGAGGTCGTCGTCGGTCATGGCGACGAAGCGCTCGGGCGGAATCTCGCTCGCCATGACGCTCACGCCCAGCGCGCGGTTCGACTTGTTCTTGAGGTTGGTGAAGAGGGAGCGAATCTTCTTCTTGTAGTCGGCGCCCTCGCCTTTAAAGTGCGCAAAGGCCGCGGCCTCGACGGCGACCGACTTGGCGAGCACGTCCGACTCGGAGGCGGTGGAGCGGTAGGCGAGGCCGTTGTAGATGAGCCCGATGCAGCTGTTGCGCACCGTCGAGTCGGTCCGCTTCGTGTCCACGCCGTCGGCGTCGTACTTGCGCGTCTCGGGGTTGCCGGCAAACTTTTTGACGCTGTGACCCGCAGCGGCGGCGGCGGAGGCGGGCGCGGCGGCGCTGCTCGGGGTGATGGGGGGCGACGAGGCGGCGCCGGACGCGGGGGAGCCGAGCTTGGACTTTTGCAGCTTCGAGTTCTTTTCTTGCTCGACGAGCTTCTTCCACTTGTTCACCAGCTCCGAGGCAGATCGGGCAATCTCCTTGTTGGGGTTTGCTCGCAGCTTGCCAACAAAAACACCGGCACGGGTCGTCTATGCGCAAAGAATGCAGAGTTAGTGGGAGATGCTCGTCACATAATGACGCCGCCATGTACAAGGAAGAGTGAATCGAGGCATGGAGGGCTGTAGGCTCGTTGCGACAATTTGCCATCTGGGACATGTCTTTACATGCGCTTCACGTCCTCTGATCTCTCCTCACGTCATCCTTGTTACATGACAGCAATCCAAGTCATCGCATTACGCCGGAGTCGCACGTACCCTCAGCATTTCCTCCGTGGGCGCCGCGTCCTTCTTAAGAGAATCCAGCAAACGCAGGGCATTTTCCGGCGCCTCTTTGGCGTTGACGCTCTTGGTGAGCGCCTTGATGCGCGACTCGAGCTCTCTTTGATCCATACTGGTTGTGACAAAAAGATTTGGCGATGATGAAACTGCCACTCGCTCGGTAAAGTCGTTGTATGTCGTGTTATGAAGTAGGGAGAAATTTGGCATGCGCTGGGCCTTGTCGGGTTGAATTGTGATACGCCGCGAAGGCCGCTGCCTCAAAAACGTGGGACAGAACGCGCCATCCGTTTTCAGCCGGCTTTTAGCCGACATCGTCATACCTAGGTTGCTAGGATAGCGTGGAGCCCTGCGCTTTGTGGGGCGCCACTTGTGACTACTTGCCTGATGGAGCCGTATAAGAAGTGCTGATACGGTGAAGTAAATACGTGCAAACTGTAATTTATACAGGAGAAAAGCATGCTTACTCTGTTTAGTGCTCTGCAGAAGGTAGTTTTGCAGAAAGTAGTTGTAACTTTGTGTTTCAGGATTATCATTTGGCGATCGGTGGCACACGTCAAACCGCAACTGATCGGATCGGAAGCCAGCCGCTCTGTACCCCGTTGCATCAATGACCGACTATGTGAGAATATTGTACAATTATATATATTTCCAAAATCTACCGCTTCTGACGTTTGTTGCTTTGCTGAGCAGATACGCTGTCATCTTCTGCTGCATTCTTCTTCAATCTATCCACAGCAGCCGCCATTCTCTTGCTCGCAGCCGCCGTCTGGCGTGGCGCAAACGCCTCCTTGGCACCGGCGCCCACGCCACCGCCGAAGAATTTGGTAATGTTGCTCTGCGTACCCTCCACCCCACGCTTGTTCATGTCTCGAATGACGGGGACCAGCACCTCGTCCGTTCGCTCCTTGCTCCACCCAATCGTCGCCATGAGAAACTGTCGCAAACCCTCCACGTCGGGGACGCCCCACTGGAAGGATTCGTTGCTGCTGTCGACTTCGGGATGCAGGTAGGCGTCATCGACGGCGAGGTTGGGGAACCCCGGCGGCAGAAATAGCTTCGCAGCCTGTGATCGACGAAACTTTTTTCGGAACGGCGAGCTGGCGTCCTCTGCCTTGGGACGAGCCTGAGACTGCACCGCGTCCCACCAGGCGCGAAAGTTGCCGAGACCGTCCTTTCCCGGGAACTCTGAAATGATCTCCACGGCAGTGACAGGACCAACGCCAGGCAGACCTTCGGTGTAATCAGAACCGAGTAGGTGCGCGAGAGAGATGAGCTGCTGCCGTGACAGGGAGAGGTCCTTTTCCAGCTCGTTCCCAATATAGCACTCAACAAACTTATTGCTGTTGAACATGTTCTTGTAGACGCGGGTACCGCCGAAAAGAAATGTGTCGGAATCATCGGTGACAATACCGTCCACCATACCTAACCGGACAAGCTCTGCGCACTGTGCTTCGGCTTCCATGGGGGCCGTAATGTACGGAATGCCAAAGAGGCGAAGCAGCGATTGACATTCGGCTATCATCACCTGAGTGACCTCATCCGCATCACGGCGGTCCTTCTTCTGTTGGGTGCGCAGCTGTCGGAGTTCCTGCTCGTAGTCACGACGGTTGTACTCCATGGACTTTTGGTTTAGTTCAGTGGCAAAGCGTGCATGCTCCTCTGCCTCTTCCGCCATTTGTACCAAAAGCTCCTCTTCCTCAGGATCACTGTACTCGTTCTCATCTGCGTCACCAAAAAGCTCGTCGTCGTCGTCAATAGCAACGGGCACAGTGGTGGCTTTCTCTTGGCTACCGGACACGATATTGTCAGCGCCTGCTGCCTCGGGTACTACGGCTTCCTCGGCAGCCTGTGGGAGCTCGATGTCTTCGAGCTCTGGTTCAGGAGAATCGGCGTCTTTGGGAGGCGTAGTTGCCTGGGTGGCTTCAACAGGTCTGACCGCGACAGAGAATTGTGAATCTGCCACTGTAGATTGTTCTTGTGTCGGCTCGTTCATTGGCTGTCCAAGATCCCGCGTTTCGGCTTCCGTGGTTGTATTGGTCGTCTGCGGCTCTTGAGCTACCGACTCCGAAGTTGGGGAGGGAGGCACCTCGATAATTTGAACATCGCCATCGTCATCAGAGTCCGATTCAATCTCAATCAAGCGATCTCGCATATCCTTTCTTCTTTTTCGATCCTCTTCCTCTGCGTCCTGCCTGTCCTGCGCATTAATCTCTCGCTCAGCATCCTGCTGCTTCTTCAGAGAATCTCGAATATCCATTCCGTCGGCCAGCCATGGCGGTAGCTCCGGTGCTTCATCGTCATGAGCTTCTACTGTAAATCCGCCTGCCATGTCATCATTATCATCCTCTCCTTGGCCGTCAGCGGCAGCAGATGTGCCATGCGCGGCGTCCTTGGCTGAAGCGGCGCCCGCTTTCGACTTGCCAAACAGGGACGTACCCCAGCTGAGCTTCGGGAACGGCAGTGGGCCATCAAACGGATTCTTCTTGTTCTCCAAGATGGGTCGTGGGGTTGGCGCAGTCTGTTTTTTAACTTTCCGAGCTCGCGCCATGATGGCCTGCATATCCTCGTCGCTGTCGCTGTCTTGTGTCTCTGCTGGCTTTTCTTGGCGCTTGGGCACGGCGGCATTGGCTCTGTTGTTTACAATGTGCGCAATCATGGAGCCGCCGTGGGAAGTTAGAGGCTTGGCAGCTTCCACTGCCTTTTGCGTCCACTCTGGCTTGTCCCCAACGGGCACATCTTCGAACAGGTCATCTTCTGATGCCGAGTCTTCCCTCACTCCATGCTGGTTTTGCAGTGATAGGGCAATGGCACGATTTAGGTCGTCTTCCTCCTCTGGATGAGTGTTCTCCACCTCTCGGACGTCAGTCGCAATTGCAGGGGTGTCGGCTGCTCCTCCAACAAATAGCGAATCTTCTTCGTCTTTGGAAGCTTCTTTGTGGCTGTCGTATAGTTGCTGACGTCTTGCAGAATTGTCACGAGCAGCTTCACGACTAGCTGCTGTGGCGTCGTATTTGGGCAGGCGGTTCAGACCTTCAATGGGCACATCCTCAAAACCATCCACGTCATCCTCATCATCTTCCTCTTCTTTGGTTTGGTATTGGATCTCGATGGCATCAACGTCAATAGGCTTGTGCGCTTCGCCGATATCCTTTTCCTTGCTGACAACGCCGAGAGCCCATCCTCCCTCGGCGCCTTCGTTTTTAACTAGGATGTACTCCCTGTCTTTTTCGCCTGCCACTCGAGCATTCACGCCAAGCGTCAAGTCCAGACCGGTCATGCCAACTTCAGCCATGAGTCGCTGGGTCAGATGGTTTCTCTCTTGGACACGCTCAATTTGAAATCTTGAGAATGCCATGCGGTCTGGGAACATGTCATCCAGCTGGTCCTTGCTGTAACCCAATCTCAGACGACTTCGTAGTCTTGCAGCGTTGAGAATGTTATATCTGTCCGGGGGCGGTAGGCTCTTGAAGAACTCGCCGTCAAAGTCAATTTTGCTAAAGTCGTACAAGTTGACGTCCTCGCCATTATTGAATTGGCGCGCGTATTCTTCTAGTTCCTCGACGCTCATGATCCGCGGGTCATCAGACTTGCCCATAGATGCGATGCCGCCGTCGAGCTCGGGCAGATGGTAGGCATCCTTTTTGTGAAATTTGCGGCTATGCTGACGTTCCTGATTGGACATGCCAACTTCATTCAAGTAGACCATGTCTTTGGGGTCGGGTAGGGGCTCTTCATCAGCCTCCCTCGCTGCTTTCGAGCGTTCCTTGTCACGTTTGCGCTTCTGGTCATCCTCTTCCGCTATGCGCTGCATCTGCACGGCGAGCAACTTTCCGGCGGTGCGCACAGCGTCGTCGCGACGGCCCTCGCGACGGCGCTGTCGCTTCTGGATCGTAGCCCGTTTAAGAGCCGGCGCACCGCCATCAAAGACGAAGACCGGTTGGATGCCGAACCAGAGCAGCTTACAGATGCGGCGGAAGAACCCGACGACATGAGAGTTGCGCAAAGCATTGCCCTCCTTGTCACGCACGGCCTTCAAAAACTGGTATATCCAAATCGAAGCATCGACAGCGAGGCGCTTGCGATTTAGCGTCGCCAGGTTTGTCGGACGCGCGCAGGGCTGCACCACGGTCCAGAGACCGTTCACACCCATGGTGGTGGGTAGTTACTGCACTGATGTCGTTGTGCTGGCAAAGGGATGACGTTGCTGTCGAGCAATTGCTTGCCTCACGTCATGACGAGGACTGCCTTTACGGGGCCGTTCGATTGTCGAAAGCCCGTCTGCAATCTGATGAATTGATGAAAAGAAGAGAGTCGCTAGCCCACGACGGCGCGATTGTAAGTGTGAACAAATTCACGGTTTGATGACGCATCTGCAGGGCACTCCAGCGTACTTACAGTGGAGCTCAGTGGGCTTGCAGCCCACCATGTGAGTGCAGCATTCTGAAAAGCCGCCATCGGCTGTTTTCCACCCCGATCGACGCCCATTCCTTTCCCGCTATTTGGCATTGCTACGGCTGCGCTGGTTCACATGGTCCGTCCAGAGTCTGGATAGCATCGACATGGACAAGGACGCGGCGCGCGAGTACCTGTCGTCGCTGCTGAACCAGAACCTGCGTGTCGTGACGACAGACGGCCGCCTGTTCTGGGGCCAATTCAAATGCACCGATGCTGTTTGTAGCCCCGATGCGCCCTCCCTTTTGCGCTCGCACTCTTCCCTGTGCTCCTGCTAACTGCTTCCTCGCGACTCTAGGAACGCAATATCGTGTTGGCGCATACGTACGAGTACCGATCTCCGTCCGAGGAGCAGCGGGCACAGGCCCTGACACAAGCTGCGGGCAGCAGTGTTAAGCTCGACATGACATCACGATACCTGGGTCTGGTCGTCGTTCCTGGTCATCGCATCACAAAGATGGAGGTCGAGCGGTTCGCGAGTCAGATGAGAGAATTAGATGGTCAAGCTCTTGTATAGGGCCAGCCGCACATGTCACAGAGCATCCAAAAATATTACGACTTTTTCCTCGTCAGATTATCTTCGTGTTTAGACTTGTATTAAGCAATAAGAGTACACCTAATAAAAAAAGAACTACTACACTAGCATATTGAATCGTCAAATCTAGGCCTGCTGCCTTTTCGGGGTATGCCTTCCACCTCCCTCGCCGTAGACGCATCCATTAGCTACCATTACCGCCATTACAAGACAGCGAACCTGTGATTCCCCAAAGCATCGCTAAGCCTTTCCATCATATTACCCACTATATTTGTATTTCATTTTCCCGTACTGTCTATTTCGGTCATTATAGCAGCCCATTTAGGCAGCGACGGCCTCCTGGGTGCGGCCGCGGTGTTCGCCGTTCAGGCCAGCATCGGAGTCGAGGTCCTCCTCTTCCTCCTCCTCGGACTCCTCGCGCCAAGAACCGTTGTCGAGGGGAGCGTCCTGCTTGGAGAGGTCGTGGCCCTCGCCGCGGTTGCGGATGTTGTTGCGGCGGCGCTGGGACAGGCCACGGGAGCGGGTGGAGAGCTTGGAGGAGACGGCAGCGTTGGAGCTAACCCAGCTGGTGAGAGCGTCCTCGCAGTCCTGGATGATGGCCTTGCTGGCCTCATAGCCATCGTAGGCGGCGCGGGTCTCACCGGGGGTGACGGGAGAGTCGTCAATGAGCTCGAGGAGGTGCTTGCCGTAGCCGGCAATGATGGCAGTCTTCTCGCAGTGCTCGCGGAGGGCATCGAACTGGTAGGTGTAGGCAGCCTTGACCTTTTCGCGAGTAATGTTGGAGAGTTGAGCCTCGGCAACGAGGGACTCGGCCTCGGCACGAACGAGCTCCTGCTCGAGAACAACAATCTTGGGGGAGTTGGGCTCCTTGTACTTGAGCTGAGCAATCTGGTCGGTGATCTTCTGCTTGCGGTCACGGCTGGGCTGCACAGAGGCCTCGATGTTGCGGATGCTCTTCATGGTGATGCGGTACTGGTCATAGCGGTCGACGTACTGGTCCTCGAGCTCGCCAATCTCGTACAGCAGGACACCGAGCTTGTCGGTGACGTCGGAAACATCCTCGTCGGCGCCCTCGCCCCAGACGGAGAGTTGTTGCTGCAAGCTTGTTAGAATTGGGAGGTCGGAGGCTTGAAGTCGAATGCAGGTATCAACTTACGGCGACATCCATGCGCTCCTTGGCAACAGTCTCGAGACTGCGCATGACGTTCTTCTCCATCTTGACGAGCTGAGAAAGCTTCTTGGCCAGATCGGGACCGAAAGCGCCACCGGCGTTGCGACGGAGGGCATGGCCTGGAAACGTTCTGTCAGCCAGATGTTGCGTGTATGGAGAGGTGGTGCGGCAATCGAGCTCGGTCGCATTGAATATGGCGCCACTCCTGCTATTTGAACAACTTACCAAAGCTACCCTTGCCGAAAAGACGTCCCGACTTGGTGGAAGAAGGAGGAGGAGGAGGGGTCTGTGGGCAGCGACGATTAGCTTGCTGGAACCAACAGAAGAGCGAGCTGGTTGCTGTCAAGGCCTACCTGAAGCTGCGAAGCAGTAGGAGCGCGCGACTGGCGCATGGAGTATGTGCGATGCATATTGAAGGCGTGTGTGTGGTGAGTGTTTAGATTGGGTAGGTGTAGAGTTGCTGCAAACAAGAGAGCTGCAAATTGCGATGAAGATCGATTGACTTGCAAATCACAAAGGTATCAACAGGGGAAGAATACCGGGAGCAGCTCGCAGGGACGGATGGGGCGGTGCGGGTGGTTTTAATAAGAGGAGTGGGCGATGAGCTTGCACTTGGTTGCTTGCAGGGAAGAGGAGCACGTCTGTCTGGCCCATGGTTTCTACGGCTACGTCATCCTTTTCTGGGGTGGGTCGCCGGCCCAACCCTGCTTTCGTGGTGTGAAATATTTAGGTAGGTAGTTTTAGCATTACGGGGCCTTTACAGGTACTGCGACAGCTGCATCACCGCTAGCTCTGCTCCGCTAATAGGCAGCTCCGGGCGCCAATGCAAGGCCCAGTCCCGCCAGTGCCAGTGGCTCCAGCGCAGCTCCTCTCCGTCGTGCTCCTCCACCAGCCGGCCTACCCGCTCCCCAAATCCAATCCGTTCAGCTTCCTCTGCTTCCTCCGCCGCACTGTTTGCTGGTGCGACACACAAGCTCGTGTCTCCTCTCACTAAAACCTTACCTGACCCCAGTGGCTAATCCGGCGCCTACCTGCACTGCTGCAATGGAGACTGCGCAGGGGGCATGCCTATTTCTGCCGATTGAGCCTGGGCAGGCTCCAGAGGCGTCTCCGATCCAATAGCCCTGCCAATATTGAGCCCTTCATATACAGAAAAGGGTCCTGTTTGCATACTTGGCAATGCACGCTGGGGAGCGTCACCATTCCTCAATCCCACCAAGCCATGTGCACATCAACAGTTGTCCATAATTTGAGACTGACCGGTAACTACCCAGTAACTGCTGTACGCCCTCGCTACGGAAATTTTCATCGCAGCCCGTCGACTCGTCGTCGTCGTCCGTCCGTGGGGCACACTCCATTCCGAATGCGGCTGGGTTGGCTCCGGCAGCTCCAAGCTTCGAAGCCTTCGCTACGTTAGTTTCAGACTAGGCCCGAGAATGACGAAACTTGAACCATGGCCAATTTTACAATCATCTCCCACGCCTTGGCCGCCTGGCCGCTCTCCCCTGGTCGCCAGGATGGACAGGGGTGCATCTGCCATGGCGACACGAAATCAGGTTTTTGGCTACTGTCTAGGGCTGGTTGGGCAGGCGACGGCTTGTTCGGCTGCTCCAGAGCCCGGGCCGCCAACGCGATTTGTGGTTTTTAGACCTGCGTCTTGCTACTGCACTGCCACCCTGGTACCTGGGGATCGCATACCATCGTTGCCATCTCCAGAGGTAAATAGATTGCGCGAGGCTTTGCGATTGACACGGCGCCACACGTCCCACCACGTCTACCTGCCTGCGTGGATTGACAGCTCGAGCTCTCGTCTGCGAGTAGTTGCTGCCATTTACCGTCGCTGTTGACTGCGCGCCCGCGGCAACCGGACTCCCCCCCTCAGGCTCGCTCAATTTAACCGTAAGATATAAGTTAAGTACCGACTGCTTCAATGCCTACCAAGCGCTGGCCAGCAATATCGACTTCAAAAATCGAAGCAAAAAAATAGTACATCAAAGTTGGATCTCCGATGCGGGGAATCGAACCCCGGCCACTGCGGCACTCAAGACTCAGGGAGACAATGAAAGCGCAGGATCCTAAAACCACTAGACGACATCGGATGCACTAGTGTTTAGATTGCTACTTGGAACTGTTATTTTGTTATATGTAGTACTACCAGCTTTATCGCCCTTTTGTGCTTGTTGCCATCCAGGCTCCTGGAAGTCCCGTAACTTGGGCAGCCTCTCTACATACACAAGATGATGGTATTCTACCATCCTCGTGTTCAGTTAACCCCTTTGGTAAGAGCAACAGCTAAGAAGACTCGAATTAAAAATGTTTGTCTTTCATCTGGCAAGAAATGCACTAGTCGAAATGAGGTGTGGTGGTCAGTGTTGACGTTCTGGGACCTGACTACGTCATAGAAGTTTTGATCATGTCTCGTCGGCTATTGGCCGATAATTCCAGTCCTACGCGGCTTCGCAGCGCAATATTTTGTATGCTTCCTCTAGTTACGTTCATGCCGGTGCATGGAGTTATTCACCGCACAGAAGTACCAAGCCGCCTGCGAAAATAATTACGGGCTCGCAATATTTAACCTCGGCAGCTCTCCAGGTAAACCATTCGGCTTTGCGTATAGTTTTTACTATACATAGACTACTCAGTGTCGAGACAGGTAGCCATGTAATGCCAGGGATCTCACGACATGATAATGGCAGGCTTCGAGGCTTCGAAGGGAAACGCCAAACGCTACATTCCCATGCCAGCAGACCATTGGCCTGCGACACCGCAGCATCTTCGAGACGGCTCAACCTCCAGCTGGACATGATAGGCCAACGGCGGAAACTACCGATTAGTTGCCGATGTAAATCGATCAGGTACGACCCTAGAAGTTATGGGTTGTTAAAGGTTCACACCCTCTTGCCCCATCATGGTCAAGTGGCTTCGCCTGCCTTTCTACAGGCAGCGACAGCTGGCACCATCCTAGCCTTGCATACAGCGCATACCTCGGGGCAAACGAGGGGCATGATAGCGTGAGGGGTACTAGAGCATAATATTTCACGTCGCATTCTCATGCCTAGTCTTTTATGTCATACTTGTAGCAAGCCGCCTATCAACGATGTTAACAAGGAGGCCTCACCAATCCCGGCGGTTTTTCCTTCATGGTACACGTTGCGAATATTACTGCGCCTATAAATATGTACATTCAACAGAAGTTAATAGGAAAAGTAATGAAGTTGTAAAGGCTGTAAAATGCGAAACTGCAACATGCAACGAGGAACGAGAAGCAAATAAGAAGTCACTTCGACGCTTGCCGGTTGGCACTGGCCAATATTAGGCTCTGGTGCGCAACACTTGTTCCCGATACATGACTTCAGTCCCCCCCGAAATTGAAAGATCATCATGAGTCAATTTTTGAAAAGAACAGATATATGTTTTGTCACCCCCATTCACTTCACTCACCTTGCCCTCCCCACCGGAGGCACTTCAGCTCTCGGTTCTCTCGGCCCCGGGGTGATTCTTCGGCCACATTTGAACAGATGCTGTTGAAGCAGAAAAGGGACTGGATCAAGGCAGCAGATATGGCCTTTTTTATAGTCCTCCTGTGGGCGCTGGGCGAAAACCTTGACACATTGTGGCGTGCTATCGAGAAGCTGCGAAAAGCCCTAATATGGTGGCGTGGTTACTAGCAGACTACTGGTAGCGCCCTGCTTCACAATTATGGTCACCTTTACACTACGGCTCTATTTGTTGGAAAAGGCGACGGAAGCTGCAAAGGAGACAAGGCCCAGCTGTGCGATGTAAGTGCTACATAGGCAGAGTGCACGCAGCGGATCCCGATCGAGGCTTCGCCCTCCCACTCAAAAAGCTGCGATCTGTAGCATCTGGAAGTCCAAAGAATACAAGGAAACTCGAATCCTAAGCAACCCTCTCGCAGTTCTTCTTGCGGTGGTTGAAAAATCAAAGATGATCAAAATACGTAGGCCCAGGGTAGCTGGCAAGCTTGGTGTGGGGTGCAACTCAGCAAGTGGGCTTGGTGACGGCTGTTGCCTCGAAATTACTCGACACGCGCGACAGGCTGAGTGGGCGCGCCTACTGCTTCATACACTCAACAACGGAAACAGCCTTCCTCCACTGCATCGCACAACATCCTTTTCCCGCCCTGGGAAGCACGACTCTTACGAATTACAGCGCTCGTACGAGAAGGGCAGCACTTCAAGTGCCATGCGCCCGTTCATGGCCTGCGGAAGGGGACGCTATTTGTGGAACGAACAGGACCGACGTTTGCGCAATGTCGAGGCGTGACCACGACGCTGTTACGCGACCGTCATATCCCGACGGCTTTCGCCTACGATCCCCTGCTCAGCCGCCAGAGTATGTGGTTCCTGCCGCATACGGCTATCCTCTGGCCGCAATTCCTGCCCCTCCGTCCATACTTTCAGGCAATGGGCCGCCGTCCCATCTGACCAGCGGCGGCAGCAAAACACTTACTCCAAGATCAAGTACGCCGGTCAGCTCGACTTTCTCAGTCAGCGATACGCTGCAAAGCGTAAGGGACATCAGCCCACCGCCCCTCAGAAGGTCCCTGACACGGACCGAACCGCAAATACCTGCTGCAAGCAAACCAAGAGCTTCCGCTGGAGCACAACCTCACGAAACTCCGATGCAGACAACACAGCTCGCCACGCCACCGTCGAGATCATCTCGCGTTAGCGCCGCGCACAGACAATGGAACAAGGCAGACTTGACAAAGGCGCTGCTAGACCTGTTGAAGAGCGTGCGACAAGACCATTCGCGACTGGTTACGCAGGCAATTGAGGCTACCACGCCTACAGAGTGGCGTGTTCATCATGGGGCGGATCTTTTTGAAGGGATGGGGAATGGCGCTGTTCCACCTAGGAAAGGAGAGACTATGCGAATTAAGTTTAAGGTATGGTTGGCACCCACGATCACGAAAATCTTTACTAATGTCAAGGAACAGCAACACTTGAAAACACGTAAGGATGTGCGCGAGGAACACCACGATATAACGGCGATCAAGACTCCGAAAGACAGAGTACCCCGATACCGGTTCCATCATGTCAACATTAAAAAGAATGTCCTCACCCCAAACACCATGCTGACTTTCGTACCGCACTTGCGCGATCTCGACAGTAGCGAGGAATCGAAATATAACTTGTGGCTGAAGGAGCTCGAGGAAATCGATACCAAATCCGGGTTTAAGCCGATGAACCGGGAGGAAAAAGTCATTCTCACCATACAAACTGAGCGTGCGGCAACTGTATCTCTGTACCTGGATACTTGGCTAGAGAAGCTCGGCATAGCATACTGTACAAAGTCTGCACTTGTCGCTTACATGGCTAGCCAAGAGTCTGGTGATTCTATCACGCCGCAAAAAAAGATGGACATTATTCGATCGAGCCGCGAGACGACTGATGGCGACCCGACTAGCCAGGATTCAAGAACAGCTGCCGCGTTATTCACAGACGCATTCAAACAGGCTTTTGATAACGACGACTTGCCGCTCGCGAGTAAAATTGAGCTGCGAAGAATTCTACTCCTCGAAGAGTCTCTTGACGGCGTTTTGGATCCCAAGCCGGTCGCGAAAGATGCAGCTCCTGTGCCGCAACCAGACCTGGACGAAACCACCGAAGCGCACCTGGCCTCCTACAGCATCCTAGGCTGCCTCATTTGCTACAGCCATTCTTGCGACCACGGCGAGTACGATAATAAGAATCTCAAGCGGACATTTTCCTTGGCGGCAGTGATGCCGCTGGCTGAGCTTTTAAAACAACGGCGACAGCGGCTGACAGCGGGGAGTGCGGACGCAATGAAAGATATAGCGCCTTGTCGAAGGGCCTGCTATCTATCATTGACGCCAGTGGGCCAAATGCGTGACGCAAAGCCGTGGCTGGAGCAGGAAGCCGTGCTTCTAAAATCGATTTTCTCGATGCTCGGCCAAAGCCACCTGCAGCGGGATCCAATCTGTTTTGCAGCAGAGATTTTGGATCGTGATTGCAGTGCCGTCTTTAACAAGTTCAAGTCTTTAGCTGTCAAAGTGCCAGATGCCATGCCCCCAGAAGTAGTGCGAGTTAAAGCACTGTCCTGGTATGACAATCGCCGAAAAATTCTCATTGGTGACTGGCAAGACCACACAATCACACACGAGCACCAACGTCGCGAAATTATTGAGCCGTGCTCGCACGAGGGTGCGTGCACACCACAGAACTGCTCCTGCGCCAAGGTGGGCGTTCTATGTGAAAAGTGGTGCAGATGTACCGCAGATACGTGCTCATACAAATTTACTGGATGCCCATGCCACGCTACAGGCAAAAGCTGCCAGGCAAAGCAGAAAGAAAAACCATGCATATGCGTTCAACTCAATCGCGAATGCGATCCTGCGCTATGTGGAAGTTGCGGTGTCCTGAAGAGAGCGGATCCGCACAACGCTGAAGCATACAAATTGCATGAAACAGGTTGTCAAAACTGTGAACTCCAGCGCGGATGCAGCAAGAAGCTCTTGCTGGGACAGAGCCAGCTTGATGGAGTAGGCTACGGTTTGTTCACTGCTGAGGATATTGCGCAGGACGATTTCGTGATCGAATATGTTGGCGAGCTCATTACGCACGATGAAGGCGTGCGAAGAGAAGCTCGTCGCGGCGATGTGTTTGACGAAGATTCCAACATCTCCTATGTCTTCACCCTGCTTGAGGATGAAGGCATCTGGGTTGATGCTGCGACGTATGGGAACCTCAGTCGCTACATTAATCATGCGTCGGAACACGATCGCACCGGCTCGAATATCACGCCGCGGATCTTGTACGTCAATGGCGAATATCGAATCAAGTTTACGGCCCTGCGGGATATCCGAGCCGGAGAAGAGCTATTCTTCAACTACGGTGAAAATTTTCCGAATCTCACCAAGAAGCTTCTCGACACTAAGACGGGAGAGAAGCCGATTAGTCCGCGGAAAGTAGGGCGACCACCGCAGTCGACTGCCGGCAAGGGTGTTGCACGAAAGGCGCCGAAGCCGGAACAGAAGAAGATGGAGCGCAAGAAACCCGGAGCGAAGCGCAAAAAGCGACGATCGGTTGTCAACGACGACGAAGACGAGGAGGATATACAAGCATCATATATTTCACCCTTGAATCGGCCAGTGAAACGCAAACGAGGAGTAGCAAGAGTCGATTCAGACGAGGAAAGCTACCACACTCGCGGAGCTACGACGCGGAACCATTGGCAGGACTCGGCGGCAGAGGATGGTGATGGGTTGGGCGAGGAAACCACACCCAATGGCGGCGTTGGAAGTAGGCGCAGTATGCGCACCAGAGCATCCGAGACGCCGACAAAAGCCGGCAAAGCAAAGATGACGGGCAGACGCGGCGGTGCACGACCAGGAAGTGGACGGCCTAGGAAACACCCACGACCCGCGCTACAGCCTGCAGTACCCGGGGCGACGGAGACGATTCGACGGTTGCGTGAATCGCCCAACAAGTCCACATGGCGCCAAAGCCTGAGCGAATCCCCGCGCGTTACGCGCCAGAGGCGAGCCGAATTAGACGAATCTGACGAAATAGGAGACAGCCAGGAGTGGTCTACGGCAGGCGAGGAAGATGAGCGCAGGGTCTACGGTCAGGAGTCCGAAGATGGGCAAGCGTCAGAAGAATCGGAATCAGAATCAGAAGACGAAGACGGCCAAGGCCATGGTCAAGGCGGCTTGGATGGGGAAAAGGAGCAGGATGACGATGAGGAGGACGACCAAGACGTGGTCATTAGAAAACGCATGGACCGAGCGACGAGAAACAGGCGACCGCCGGCTAAATTCCGTGGAGAAGATTTGTGATATCAATAGCGCAGGAGCATTGCATTCATGGTAAAGTGCGAAAAAACATGTTATTCACTGAAATTGGGATTGGCGTTGGGAGCTGCTTGTTACCTGTGTGAGGAAGACGAATCCGCTGCGGGCGGCGGGGCATTGAGCTCACAGTGGTGTGTATAATGAGGAATATGGATATAATTATAATTCAGCATTCTGTGTGTAAATGTGGTCGACGCGTTTGACGCTGTAAGGGTTTTTTTTTTCATTTTTTCTTTTTTAAAATAAGAATAAAAACTACACCCGCTTTCCAGGCACTTTGACGTGTGTACTCTGTCTCGACGATCAAATGCCATGTGCTTTGAATGTTGTTGCATCGCCCCACGCAACTACGTGCCGGTACCTTGGTCCAACACCTAGCTTTAATAATTAGTTAGGCACCCGTGGGCTACGGGGCCAGGAGCTTCAGCCACACGGGGAGAGCGGCCCACCAGCAGCAGAGCGCTGAAAACGATGACGTAGAGCGGTCGTCAGTGTGAGCGCGTCCCTGGCACAAAGCCAGCTTGCGAAGAGCTTCTAGGCCCGATCCAGCGGGGGAGCTATGCAGCCACTCTGTCCGTTGCACTGCCCTCGGCTACAGAAAAACTGACCACCTTTCCCATCTCTTTCTTCCCTCTTTTCCATTTCCCTCCATTGATCACCCAGCCTCGACCAAAAGGGATCGCATCGCATCGCAGCAAAGCCCTCTTGCTTCTTCGCTCTTTCATCTGTGGCTTCCAATCCCACGCACTCGCTTCCCTCTCGGCGCCGCCCTCGCCATCTCTACGCTTCGAAACCCCGCAAGCTGTCCTGTGCATCCGAGCACCACCTCCAGTCACCATGACGCTCTACTACAGCCTTGTGCGTTTGCTGCCCGATCGGCTGGAGCTGGCCGTGATGGCAATTGAAAAGATTGGTTGATGTACTGACTGCCGGCCGCCAGGTTTTCGCACTTCTCATGTTTGAGATGCTGCTCTTCATGTTCCTGATTGTTCCTCTGCCTCACAACATCCGCCGCAACATCCTCACGTATGAACATTCCGAAAATGCACAGTTTTTGGAGATGGGCACTAACATTGTCCAGCTTCGTCTCCGAGAATAAGGCCATTGCCCAGATTCAGTACTGGCTCAAGATTACCTTTGTCTTCATTCTTGTCCTCTTTATCGATTCTGTCAACCGCGTCTACCGTGTCCAGATGGAGCTCGCCGACAGCATGGAGCAGGCTGCCAAAGGCGGCGGCACGTATGTAGCTCTCAGTCCAAGGAGGCCCCCTCCAAAGCTAACTTGATTTCTCCCCGCAGCGTCGTCCTCGGCCACGAGCGCACCGAGGTCCAGGCCCGCAAGTTTTACGCCCAGCGCAACATGTACCTCTGCGGCTTCACCCTGTTCCTTTCGCTGATCCTCAACCGCACCTACGTGATGATCAAGGACATTATCCGCCTCGAGGAGCGCATTCGCGCCTACGACAGCGACAAGAACGCCACCATCAAGCCTTCGGACGAGGTCGTTGCGCTCAAGAAGCAGCTCGCCCAGAAGGACCTGGACCTCCAGACCCTCAAGAAGCAGAGCGAGGGTCTGCACAAGAGCTTCAATGATCTCGGCGACCAGTACGAGGCCACCCAGGCCAAGGAAGGCAAGAAGAACAAATAATTCAGTCTTGCTCCTGTAACGGCCGCACGAGTTTTACTTGGCAAACGTACCTCGAGCACCTATGAAAAACGAATGGGGAAAAAGAAACCGGACAAGATGGCGTTGATGCAACGGTGACAGGATGCTCTATCGCACGGGTAACCCTGAGAAGCACTGTGCTTGCAATATACAGCAATTGATAGTTTTACACTAGCCTCGTGAATTGTATGATTTACTTTTTGACGCGTTTTGACCGTCTCGTGCCCGGTGCCGGCTCATCTTCTTTGGCGGCGGTACTTTTCCTCTTTGGCGGCGCCTCTTTTGCACTCTTGGTATCTTTGGCCGACTTGGCTCTGCTCTTGGATTCTTTGACAGGCTCCTCCGTCAACTTTGCAGCCTTTGTAGTCTTTGCAACCTTGGACGCAGCCTCGCTCTTGCCATCCGCCCCGGCATCGCCGGCTCCATCCCGCTTAAAGAGCACATAGGCCACCTTTTCCACATCCGTCGCGCTCACGCCCAGCCTCTTGACCAGCTCGCCGGCCCTCTTGCGCAGCGCATCGTACTCTTTATTATTGTACTTTATGCTGCCGAACCTGCCGCCGCCGCCGCCGCCGCCGCAGAGCCAGTAAAACGCCTCGTCCGAGAAGAAGATGACGCGGTCCGGGTCGTGCACGCTCAGCAGCAGCGACGCCGTCGCGGGGCCGATGCCGCGGAGCTTGGTGAGCTCCTTGAGGGCCGCGGCAACGCTGCCGGCGTCGGACGGCTCGGCCGCGCGACGGTACGCCTGGATGGCGGCGGCAATCGTCTTGCGCGCCAGGGCCGCGCTGTTGGACGTGGCGAGGCCCATGAGCGTCGGGCGAAACTTGCCGTGGCGGAGCTTCCACTCCACGAGGAGGACGACGTCGTCGAGCGTCATCTCCTTGGGGGACGAGGTGGTGGTGCTGCTAAACTTGGCGAGGGCGGTGCCGTAGCGGTACTCGTCGAGCTGCTGGAGAGTCTTTTGGCCTGGCTTGGCTGGGGGGGTTTTCAGTCAGTCAGTATGAGGGGGGTTTGTGACACGTAAAGTATGGGAGAAGAAGAGGAAGAAGCGTACAGCCTTTTGATTTGGAAATTGTGTCGACGAGGGATGGGTATTCATCGAGGAGGGCCCTGAACTCGGCCCGAGTTATCTCGTCGGGCGACGGGATACTGGCCGACGCCATTGTGCAACGCGCAGACTCTCTTCCGCCGAGCAAGGAGAGAATGTGCAGTGCTTTTGAATGAAATTCTGTGTCGAAAATAAGTCTCGTGTAAATCAGTGGTGCGGCTCAAGGATCTGCAGGCGACCGTGAGAGTGAGATGTAGTGGATAGCTGCGGCGCGTGAGAGCGTGTTCGCCTCAATGGACATCTGTGGGGGAATCCACTGGTGGACCGTTCCCTGGCGCTATGTGTGACAATTTTGTCGGAGAGACGGTCGGCATGAAAACCACCTCATCTTCGTGCCTTGAAGCGCTGCACCTACTAGTTAGTGTACTGACACACTAATCGCCGATGTGACTGCCCATCAAACGTGGGCCAGCCATAGGGCTGCCTGCAAGGCTCCAGGATCGGGCTGAAGGGAAACCCTAGGGAACTGCCTTCCCCGCCCTTTGTCTCTTGTTCCTTTGTGTGCTTTCCGTCATCACTGCTCAACTCTAGTCTTGCATACAAAAGATGAATATTCCACGCCAGTGCTGAAAATGCCCAACGATCGCGAGAAAGCCTACGCCGAATGGGCTCAAAACATGGAAAATGTGCAAAGAGCGCATCCGGAAACTGATGCCAAGTTGAGCACGGAGTGGTGGAAGCCCGCCGTTGACTTTCCTCTCGATATCAAGGTAGGGGAAGAAAACATGGCGCCCTCCGACTCCAGCGCGGCTGACAACCTCTTTTCAAATACAGGAGCGGCTCGGAGAAGAGGTGTATGCAAAGATGAATCTGGTGCTCCAGAAGCTTTTTACGGGGAGCATGACGCCCGAGGACAAAGACAAGACCATGCAAGAGGCCCGGGAATGTCTCAGAAAGGATCCAGATCTGCTTAAGCGTTTTGATGACATGTTCGATGCTTTTGACCCTGGGGCTTGGGATTTTGGGGAGATGCGCAAGCCGAATACCAACGCCAGCGCGTCTGGCCACCAGTGAGAATTTGACTGGCTGTGAGTTTGTCATCTTTGAAGGTTACTGGCCGTTTCAACTCTTGACATACTGAAAAAGCAGAGCCACTGGCCCATGCCAAGCACATAGAAGAGCCCAGGCCAAAATTTGTACTTGATTTCCAAGGGCAGACCTCTCTGATTAGCATCAGACCTGGCAGGGGTAGCCACAGCCGAAATGTGACACTGCCACCACCATCACAGCCACACTTCTTCGCAAATCACCTTTATACCAAGTAGAGTGAGTGAGAAGATGACAGACAGGCCGACCACATAAATTGAAAACATTCATCACTTGGTCTTTTATCATCAATTTGACAGCTGCTGGTATGACACTGGGTGCCCTAAATGTTAGGCTGTAAATTTAGGTCGCATCGTTTTCTTACACTAGTTACCCGCAATCATCGATCTGACTGCATCTTTGTCCACCATCCAACTACACGTCGTCAGAGGGCAATCAAATGCCCTGCCATGGCGCCCGAGTGACCCCGACAAAGAACGCGTGCCATTACAATGATTTTAAGAGCCAAGACATGTTCTCTAATACAGCCAGGAATCCAAGTGACTCCTTCCGTCAGCGCAGGGCCCATCTAAAGTCCAGAAATGGCTGCATGAGATGTAAAAGGCTGCGAAAAAAGGTCGGCAATTTGTTCCTGGCGATGCTCTACCACGTACTAATTTCTCAATTCGAATAGTGCGATGAAAGACAGCCTAAATGTTCGCGCTGCATGAAGCAGGGTGTCAATTGCGAGTATGTCACTACGGATGGCGTCGATGAAGTAGCCCCCAGCAGCGTTTCTGAACAGCAGGCGGCTCGCAATTCGGACTTGGAAATGAGAGACTCAATCTCTGCTGAGCAGAGCTCCACTCACACACCGGCAGACTCGCACCACAATATGCGCGGCCATGGTGCGGAAGATTCAGCGATGGTGCCCACTGGTGGCAGGGCGCCCGGCGGCCCGGTCCAGACTCTGCCCGTGTTGGATGCCCGGGAGTTGGAGCTTTTCAGCCACTACATCACACATACCAGCCGTGTAATTCCATACGGCAAGGAAGACATGTTCCCGCTGCAGGTCGGCATGCCCAACCTGGCGTTTACAAACCCTGCTGTCATGAGCTCCATCCTCGCCTTGGCCGCATCATGCAAGTGCCACGATATAATCGGGAGCTCTTCTACGACACCCGAAAGACTCAAAGAAATTTGTGACTTGCTTAGGCTGGCAGATCGCCATCACCACGCCTCTCTTGGCCAGCTGCAAAACGACCTCAAAGAGAGGCAGTTTCAGTCCGTCTTGCCCAACGCCGCCTTGATGGTGCTGTATGCCCTATCTTGCCACTATGTGCGAGTGCTACTGGCTAAAAGAGCAAGGCAGTTGGGAACCATGGTACCCAACGACGTGCTACCATTTCAGTCACAATGGATCACGTCGATACGCGCGGCGCATGTAGCCTTTGTTGGACTGCTGCAGCCTGGATTGCGCCCCAGAAGCGAGAATGCGTCGCCAAGTTTGAATCCAAGAGAGGATGAGGCCGAGCTGCTCGCGTCGCCGTCGGGCCCACCAGAGGCTGATGGCACGTACGTTTTGCAGGACGGCCCTGCAAAAGAGACGCGGCGCTTGCTACTTCCCATAATCTCCACCACATACGAAGCTGCGCTGGCAAAGCTGAGGGCACGCAATGGGAACCTCGATCTCCAAGAGAATCCGCGCGATGCCAAGTTGGAAGCATGCGGCGCCGCCCTAAGACTTCTAGAAGAACTTTTCCAAGCAATCATGAAAGATGAAGCGCCTCACGGACAGCCTCCAGAACGGCATGATTATGGGGCGCTGGATAATGTCCCTCCATGGCTTGTCCAGTACTTGGCTCGTGTAACGTCCGCTACGCCCTCCAAACTATGGCGGCGGAGGATCATGGCTTTTCTCAACCAGGTGCCGTTTGAGTTTCTCCATCTAGTCCAACTGGCCCTCGACTGCATGCCGGTCGAGGAAAGCCAGGTCCTCTCGCGCAGCGCGGATGAGCCACTGCCCCTGGAGGCCGCCCACAAGCCCGCCATGGACATCTTTGCGCACTGGCTGGTGCTGGTGATGCTCCTGGACGGCGTGTGGTGGATCGGGGACGTTGGGCACTGGGAGCTGGGCCGCATCATCCGCTTCATAGCAACGCAAGGCTTTGTGCTCGACTTGGTCGAGGGCGAGACGTGGTGGCCGGAAACCATGTATGCCATCAAATCCACCCTGGGCGGTGCAGCCTAGATGAAGACATGCCGGCGGCAGGGGACATTTCCTGAATGCCCAAATACACAGTCGCGAAAAAGTCGGCCGTAGCGACGACTATTGATGCGGAGATGAGAATTACAAATTGGAAGCCAGGAAAAAGTCGTCGCAAATACTGGCGAGTGATACGCCCGGAATACGCCAGTGGGGCGGCAATACGACAGCGCTGACGGTGAATACGCCCGCCACTCAACACAGAGGCGGCGTATTGGAAGGGCTGAGCATCTCTCTGCACAGCCTTCTATTTAGTTAGCCTTTCCGATAGAGATGGAGATGGTCTTGTTCTACTGACCGTTGCTCGAAACATCACTAGTAATGGCCCTGTGCGATTGCTATTTGGAATGTCTACACTGGACATTGCTCGCTCGGTGAAGAGTGAGAAAACCGATCTGGACACTACACTCTTCCGCCATAGCCCGTCATGGCAGTGCTGCTGACCAGTCGTCAGCATGCAAACCATTTACAATTTTCTTTCACAATTATTTGAAATGAGTAAGTCTTTGTCGAATATATAAGGATGCGGCAAGCTCGCCATCACCGGAATCAATTACTATCCTCATCACCGCACATCACTCCTCAAACACTACAATACCAAAGCACCTCTACAGCATCACTCATCACCTTAAACCAACCGCCATGATGATCTTCAATACCGCCCCCATCATTGCTGCCGCTCTGGTCATGTCATCTACTGCAGTTTCTGCACCGACCAACCAGACGAACCCCAGCGCTGGACTTGGCAAGACTACCCTCCTCCGCATGGCCAACAGGTATGCTTCAAACACAGCCAAACAACAGCAAACTAGAGGACTAATTCGTTTCTGTGTAGCATGGCTGAGCGCTACAGCATACTGGCAGATGACAAAGACTTTGTCTACGACCTAGGCCAGAACGACTTTCAGTCCATTGCGAACCGCCAGACCTTTCCTGCCATGGTCGGCACCGGCACCAGCATCGCGGCCGCCAGGTTTCCTGGTATGTATACTCCCCTTCCAGAAACTTGACTTTCAGCCCACTCTAACCTTGCATCATTGACAGGCTGCTCCATCAGCAAGCTGCACATCCACCCGCGCGCCGCCGAGATGCTGGTCCTCCTCTCCGGGCGTCTCGTTACCGAGACGATCCCGGAGCTCGGCGCCGTCGTCGACGTCGACGGGACGAAGCAGCAGCGCGTCATCCGCAACGAGCTGGCGCCCAACACGCTCAACGTCTTTGACCAGGGCGCGCTGCACACGCAAATCAACCCAGACTGCGACGACGCCACGGCGCTGACCGTCTTCTCCGCCGAGGACGGCGGCTTCGGCTTCGTCGCGGACCAGGCCTTTGCGCTGCCCGACGACGTCATTGCCACGCAGCTCGGCGACGCCATCTCGGGCGCGGACATTGATCGCATCCGCAAGGCGCTGCCCGAGGGCGTGGCGGCGCAGATTGACGCCTGCGTCAAGAAGTGCAAGATTTCCAAGCGCAGCCTGTAAGTCTTGCAAGAGTCCTGGTCAGGTGGGTGTGGCTGGCCCTGCCCGAGTTGTTGGCACATCGCGAGGGCGCAGTGAGGACAGAAATGCAACAGTACGAAGATTGCAAGGGTTACGCTCGCCGTAGAGATATTTAGACCGTTTTTTCTCAATCAGATAGAAGTAGAGATTTAATGTGTACACATTCAATTCCTGGTAAATGCCCTCCGCTCGGGGGTCGTTGAGACATCAGCCTCGCTTTTTGTCCTTCGGACTTAAACCATTCATATTTTCATCATCATCTGCTTCTTGTTCTTCGTCATCATTTTGATCCTTTTTTATGATCACATCGGCGGCCGTATACTGTTGATTTTCTAAGTTTTGTATTAGCGGGCAGCTTGTGACAGACGGATTCGTGTTACGCAAGAGCCCCTACCCCATGCAGGATATTTGGCCAACTCGCCCCAGTTCCCTTGCTCGTAATATTTCAAAGCCTTTCTAAACGTTCCTCGAGGCATATATATATTGTGCTCGATGCCGTTGCTGTCTTTCTACTTGAAATTGTTGGGTTCAAACACTGCTGCATGCCCATCGGGAAGAGGTTCGCGCGTGATGGGGTTGATGTTTTCGAAGAGCGGGCTCGGGTCAGCTTGCGAGGTAGGTTTTGCAACTTTCTGCCGGTCTGACATGGTCATCTTGAGTGTTTGACGATGGAGACGGAAGAAAATAGGTAGTTGATGATGGTTTGCATGAGTTGAAACTGCACGCTACATGCACGCGATGTAGGCGTAGCCTTTTGGAGGAACAGTTACATCATTCTACGTCATCGTCGATCTTGATTATATGTTCTTTGAGCAATCACACATGATGCACGACGGATGAACAGAGCCGGCTGGAATTCTCAAGAGCAAATGTTGTACTGTGAAATCCCTGCTGAACAGACTCAGTATAATTTTATAGAAGATCATTGTCGGCCCTTTAGGCTTGGTCGTCTGAGTTTCGTTTGTACGGGGGTGATCAAATTCGTCATTCAGACAAAAAGGTGCTTGCCACAGCCTGGGAGCCTGGCAAGTTTAGCCTGGTTCTGCTCCTCCCACTACTTTACGGTCTGCCCTCCCGCCAGAATGACAGATGGGCGGCTGTTTGTCTGTGCGACCGAGCCAGAACAAAGTTGGGGGACTGCTGCCCTGGCAGAGTCGCTGCTCGCATGAGAAATCTCACGTCTTGAAGGGAATGCATTTTTCTCCCCTGCTACGGCGCCAATAATTGGTTGCTTCCAGTATTTCGCGGCAACCTTGCAACAGCTGACCCCATCTTCTCAAAAATGGCACTGTAGCCTCCCAGCTACGAGGGTCCGACGGCTCCCCCCAGACAACCAAGCCAGCTCCCTCGGTGCCGTTGCCACCCCACTCGACCAGATCGGCCCAGAGCTGCTCCTCTTCATCCTCGGTCAAGGATTCAGACATGCAGGTGAAGACGAGCAGGTTGTCCCGCATCCTGGGGAGCGGAAACAAATCGATCCAGGGATGATGTGGGATTCTCAGCTGCAGATCCGTAGGCATCAACGACCTTGGAACGGGACAGACGTCGGCCTTTGCTATCGGCATTGGTCCGACATGTCCAAATGGTGAAATGGCGTGGCATATTAACCAATCTACCGGTATTCTCAGAGCTGTAGCGTTTGATGTTAGGGCGTTGATGGTGTTCAGTTTGAGTACTCTCATCAGCTGATCCGTATTTGGCTGATTCATGGTGTAATTCTGCATGGCTTCTAGGGCGAAGCGCTCCAACAGAGCGCGCCTTCGACCAACAGTGTCCGCGGTGATGTCCTCATTAGCAGCTGCAACTCTTGTGCCAGCAGTTGCTCGGCTGAGTGTCTTGCACGATTGCCTCTGGCGTCCTTTATTCTCTCTCAATCAGTCCAAAGCAACACGTAACAATGGAGACATCCGCTTACGAGCCCTCTGGTTTAATCGGTTCTGCAAGGTTTTCCTCTCCTTTTGATCAGTGATACCGGCCCAGTCTTCTTTCTGGTGTCTGACATAGCCCTGATGACGCATTTGCCGCAGGACGATTGCTTCGTTTTGAGTGGCCATGACGATAGAGTCAGTGGCAATTTGGCGCAATGCAGCTTTGTGCAGGCTAGAGAATGTAGGTGGATGACATTCTCCGTAGCTTCCAAGGGGAGACTCGTATCTTTAAGGCGATTGCAGTCAGGAAAAAGAAGAGAAAAAAGAGGGCCAGGTTCTGCTAGTTGCCGAAGGTGGCCGACTACGGCGCACTAAGTTACTGGAGAGAGTAAACTCAAATGGTGTTTATGCTGGCACGGCCTGGTTGGACTTTCATCAGTCTAAACATGCCCTTCATCATAATATCAGCGTACCACAGCGAAGCCGTACTGTCATGGTCAACTCCACCTTCTGTTGTGGACAGCTAAGAAAACCGGCGTCTGGAAACTCTTTTGGTCGAGCTGATCTACCCGGCCGCTCAGCTCCTGTCTTATCAGCTGTATGGACGACTCACCCAAGCTACCTGTATCAACATAGCATCTGTAAGGGATGTTGGCCCTGTGATGATAGTTGAGATGCTCTGTAATCTTGGCAGACAATCAAGTAACTAACGGTACTCGCAGTTCTTTACCCCACTGCGAGACCAGACTGACCATGCAAAAGCACGTTGATCTGTAACTAACGTTAGCTTAGTGGGTATTGTCATCCGGTTGCATTAGCGTTTTCCCAAGTCAGGTAGATGACGCCAACCAAGGTTATGGGGCCAGAGCCAGCCTATGATTTGTTGAAACGACTGGTATCTGCATCAAGGACCATACAATTGTTTTTGCTAGGAGTGAATGAGCGACTACTGGTAACAGCGAGTATATATTAACCCGGCTGCAGCGATACGTCGTTCGAATCCAAACAAATCTTCTCACTTACATCTTTCCATTCCTTCAGTCAATGTTTTGCACAGGACCAAAAGTTCCTGCTCTCTCCCTATCAATCCAACATGCGTGTTCTTGTGACAGGCGGGTCCGGCTTCATCGCTGCGCATGTGCTCGACGTGCTTCTGGAGCACGGCCACTCCGTTGTTACGACAGTACGCTCCCGCGAGAAGGGCAACCAGATCTTGAAGAGCCACGGCAGTTTTGACAAGGACAAGCTCGACTTTGTTCTGGTCCAAGACATGGCCGAACCAGAAGCTTTCGATGCCGCGGTGGTTTCTAATCCACCTTTCAATGCTGTCATCCACACCGCATCACCTTTCCACTTCAATGTCGACGACGTGGAGGCCCAAATGCTTAAGCCGGCCATTGTCGGCACCACTGGCATTCTCAAATCCATACAGAAATATGCGCCTACCGTCAGTCGCGTCGTCATTACGTCTTCATTCGCGGCGCTGATGCACGCTGACAAGCATCCCTGGCCCGAGCACACGTACTCCGAGGCGGACTGGAATCCAATCACTCGAGAGGAGGCCTTTGACGAGGACAGGGACAAGGCGTATTGCGCAAGCAAAACTTTTGCTGAGCGTGCAGCGTGGGATTTCATGGAGAGAGAGAGGCCAAACTTCACACTGTCCACCATGTGCCCGCCGCTTGTTCTCGGGCCCGTCGTTCACTACCTGAACTCGCTGGAAAGCCTGAATACCTCCAACGAACGGATTCGAGACTGCACGCTGGGTCTGTTCCAAGAGAGCATACCCTTTTCACGAGTGCACATCTTTATCGATGTGAGAGACATGGCTCTGTGCCATGTCCTGGCCATTGAAAAGGCTGGAGCCGAAAACAAGCGTTTCTTTACGCCCGCGGGATACTTTAGCAACCGAGACATTGCCACCGTGATCTGGAAGCATTTCCCGGAGTTGCGGGCCAAGCTACCGGACGAGTCGACGCCTGGAGGAGGCTACCCCGACCAAGGTGTTTACAAAATCGACAATTCTCGAGTCACGGAGGTGCTAGGGATTACATTCCGTTCATTCGAGGAGTGCATTATCGATACTGTGAAGAGCTTTAAAGCCTTCGAAAAGGGGACAAATAAGCCAACATGAAGAAGTTACAAAGTAGTACAGTAAATATTAGGGCTAGATAAATTTTTATCATTGATGCGCCGATGAGCTACCTGACAATGCCATCATGAAATTCACCGTTATTCCGCTCTCTTGCCTAATTACCTGATTAGTGTCTGCTCGCCTACATACCGGGTAGGTATAGACACGCCTACTTGAATCGTGTTCGCCCAAAGGCCTTATCAACACTTTTTATCAAATCACCACACTTCTTGCATCCTACTTCAATTCTCACTATACTTTTCAGCAGCATGGCTGATTTGGGGCCAAGTTTGCGCATGCGAGACTTGGTCGGCCAAATGAGCTGCAAGGCTCTAGGACGCTCAAGCCAGCGGAGCTCTGGAACATGCATCCAGTGGAGGCGTGGGCGACACACAGGGTCGAAGTTGGGAATATTTACACGTGAATTGAAGCGGTAGCTTCTTTAGAATGTAACTTCCATCTTGACTATCAAAAAAGTCTGACATCCTTATTTGGCTCTGTTGTCCATTTGTAGGTGTACCGTCGACTTACATGGCCAGCCCCGCAGGCAGTATCTACTGACTCAATCGGTAGAAAGCGGCGTGAACCCCCTTGCCCCATTCAAGAGAAGGCTGATTTTTTTCAGAGTTGGAAAATACGCCATCTCAAGCATTATATCCAACTTATGAGACTGTTTTCCTTTGGGAGTTTCATGTTCTTTGCCGCTGGCCCTCTTCGCAAAGCATTGTTCACGGCCCGGTGTAAACGAGGGCAACCCTGCCGGAACGCAGCACATAGGTGCAGACTCGAGTCCAGGCTAACCAAAAAGCTAGTGTCTGTGGTGGGAACATCCAGCCGAAAGCAAGTAGTAACGAGCCAATCTTGCTAATTAACTAGGCCCTCGATTAGAGGATCAGTTCCCGCTACAGTTTCCAACGCTGCGTTTCCCGGCTATATCCCCAGAGGGTACAGACAATAAGGTGCGCAACGGAACTGCGGGCAAGATGCAACTCAGTTTCATTTCTACTATTTCGGGGCAGCTTTTCCCAATAATGCGGGGTAACCCACGTTAATATGCTAATGAATATACGAACCGCTTGGCTTCCCGCAGTCATACTCCACACGGCGAACCACTTGTTTCCAGAACTACCGAGATAACGCGACTCGGGCGAGTTTTCAATCTTGCTTCTTTCATCTTTCCTCCGTCCTAGTTTTCATTCCAAGTTGCCAGCCTTTTAGCATCGACTACACAACAGTGTATGACCAGACCCAGATACTCCCCCGACTCTGCAACACTTTTTGCTGCCGCGCCAACGCCTCAACCAACGGGGTACCGGAGCCGGGCTTGACCAAACTAGGTAGCGGGCCCTGCGCCGTGATCATTGCCCATGATGGGTTTTCGCAGCTACGTTGCGCGGCCGTTTAGCCAGAATTTCGTCGTCGGAATGTAGGTCCTTTTATGCTCGAGTGCAGCCCGGGGCCGAATTGGCAAAGAGAATCGCTGACAGTTTTCCTTGGCAGCTTGCTGTTTTGCCTTCCCGGCATATACACGGCGCTGACCGGTCTCGGGGCCGGCGGGGGGCGTCCCTCCTCGGCCGACGTGGCCAACAAGACCAATGCCATCCTCTACGGCCTCTTTGCCCTCGTCGGCTTCTTTGGCGGCACGCTCGTCAACGTGCTCCGGCCGCGGACGTGTCTCATGGTCGGCTCCCTGGGCTACCCGCTGTACGTCGGCGGCCTCTGGTACTACGACCGCACCGGGCACTCGTGGTTTCCTCTCCTCGGCGGCGCCGTGCTGGGGCTGACGGGCGGCTTCCTGTGGTCGACGGCGGCGTTTGTGCAGTTTGCCTATGCTCACGAAAAAGACAAGGCTCTTGTAAGTGCCAAAAAACTCTCGTGATGCGCCAAAAAAAATCTTTGCACAGTGCGACTGACCCCGTTGGCGAATGCTGCAGTACATTAGCATTCAGTGGATGCTGCGCAGCTTCGGCGCCATGGTGGGAAGCTCCATCTCGCTGAGCTTGAATGTCCACCAGACTCGGCCGGTGGGTGTGTCAAACGCCGTGTACATTGTCTTTATCATTCTGCACGCGAGCGCATTCTTTATTGCCATGGTCTTCATTGTTCACCCCAAGGATGTGGTGCGGAAAGACGGCACGCACATTGCGACATCGAGAGACACCAAGGTCTGGTATGAAATCAAAGAGACAGTCAAGCTCATGACGACGCGCAAATATCTCATCATGGCGCCCGCACAACTCGGCTGCGAAATGGGGCTGGCGCTGGTCAGCAGCGTAAACGGCATGTCCAGTCTCCGTCTATCCATGGGAAAATCATGGTGGCTAACTGCACACAAGGTCGCTTTTTCAATCTGAGAACCAGATCTGTCAACAACTTTGCATACCAGACAATCCAAATACTCATGCCTGGCCTACTGATCTGCGTTTTGGACAGCCGCTTTGTCAAGTCCCGCCGCCATCGTGGTCTTGTCGGCATGGGCATCATGGGCACAATCGCCATCGCTGGCTGTGTTGGCCTCATGAGCTGGCTCAAGGTTAACCACGTAGAGTCGCGTCTAGTCTCCGACCCTTACGACTGGGCCGACCCCGAGTTCGGCGGGATGCTGGCGTGCTTTCTATTGTTCGGAGCCACGTATGCCGGCTACCAGATGTGCACCGAGTACACGCTGTCTTCCACCACAGTTGATCCTGCGCAACTTGCTCGCGTTGCCGGCATGTTCAAGTTCTACTCGACGTTTGGAATGATGATTTCGTTTATTCTTGCGGGGGAGCGGGTGCCATTTATCGGACAAGCCAGCTTACAACTTGCGTAAGTTTCCACAAACCGTATGAGTCGTGAGCGGGACATGTACTGATGGGAAGGGTAGATTCTTCATACTTGGAATCATCGGCGTGGTCTGGGTGCTCGTATTCCATGTCGCAGACACTGATTATCCCACCCAGCAAGGGCTGCCCACGCCGAAATACGTTGACAAAGATTTGAAGGAAGAAGAACGAACTGTTTGAGGGCGTCCGAATTGTCTATACAAGGCCGGCTACAAGTTGGCATCCGCTGAAAGATGGCGCTCTCACACCAGTCCAAAGACAATACTCGCGACTCTTTCACTGGCAATCAGCACGCGACGCCGGACAAGGCTGCAAGAAGGAGTGCTCATTCTGAGCCCCTTCCACACTATCACATCTCAAAATACACAATTTGAAAGCAGAAGAAGGATATTCCAGCTACCGTAGTAGTCACTACCCGCCATAAAAAGCCTAGACTACATTTCTCTTCTGGTTTCGACCTGCACTCTACGTGCACTACACATTCGGAATTACGGGTGCTGAGCGGGAGGAGATGATAGCCGCCTATTAGAGCATCAAATATTAGAGACTTTGCAGAAAAATGGCAACGCTCAAGACAGCCTCTAGGTGATTTAGTTATTTCATCATATTCAAACGCCAACCTTGTGCTGCAAGTCATCGTTCTTCAAACCGCAAGCGCCAGCAACTTTTCAGAAACCCGCTGTGGGAACGCCAACCTGTCGCCGGGCGTCCTCTCCATGAGACGCAGAAAGTCATGTATCACTGCGCTCAGATGATCGGCATCCTTGGGCGCAAACCAGTGGACGTGCGCCAGGTAGAGCTCCTGTAAGACCTGATCCTCGTCTGCGCTGCCGAGACGGAACGCGTGCAGCAGGTAGTCGGTCGCCACGACGCTGACAGGCTTTCCGGGGCGCTCGCACCGGGCGTTGGGGGCGGCGCCGTGGGACACAAAAACCTCGAGGATGCCCGTTTCTAAAGCCGACTTGAGCAGTGGCTGCAGCTTGCGAATATTCCCAGTGTGCGTGTCGTCGTGTTGCGGTAGAGCGTGCTCGCAGAGCACAATCCAAGGACTCTTTTCCGTCAGGGTGCCAAGAGTCTCTGCCGCGGAGAAGAGCTTGTTCGGGTTCTGGCCCTGCTCTAGCAGGCATTTTATCGTCTTTGCAGAGGTCTCGTCCCACCGCGCTCGTCGCTCGCGCACCTCGCCAATCTCGTAGTCGGGGAAGAGAGCCAGCACTAAAGGGGGGATCGCGAGTGAGTCAAAGTATCCAGGCTGGCGTGCCTGGATATCTGATAGATACCACCATAACCTGTGGCCGACGACCTGTGCTCGGAATATCTGCAAGCTCTCGTCTGCAGCTGGTCCCTTTGCTGCCAAGCACCCGTCGAGATCGTCCAGCAGCCGACGACAGAGCGCCACGTCCTCGGGACGCTGGAGTTGCGCCGCGGCGGCCAGCAGCGAGGTGATGCTCGATAGAAACTCTGCCCTCGGCTCGTCCGACATGATGGCCCTGCTGGACTTGGTCCAAGCCGCGGATGCTCTGAGAAGGCACAGGCTCGGGGAGAAGCCCGCGGGCGCCTTGTCGCCCAGCATGGCCTTGGTCTGGGGCTGATCCAAATAGTCCCTCACGGTGCGATGGATACAGTTGACCACTCTCGTCTTCTGGTCTACGGCCAGCAGACCACGACAGATAGTCTCGAGCTGTTGTGTCGTATGCGACAGTTGCCGTCTATACTCGAACCTGCTCGGCGGCTCGGGGGATAGGCTGAAGACATATTCGGGATCCGTAAGCTCCATCTCATGAAAGTAGTAGATTCCAACATCGAGCGGCTTCTCCGCCGCTTCGGTAATGAGAAAAGATGTCGCCATCGTAGGCTGATCAGCTGACGGGATAGATTCGAGGGTGTATGTAAAGAAGTCGTCCAGTTCGGACGGATATCGGCGCAGGTTCTCAAGCAGTGTACTTGCTGAATGGCCTTCTGATGGAACGTCGAGAAGGCACTTGACAGCCAACGATACCCAGAGAAAGACACCTTGAGATCGTTCGCTAATTTCCAGCGCTACATTCTGCAAGTCACTGGGTGTCAAGTTCGTCGTTGTTTCTGGATGTTGCGCGAAGCGATCCAAGACAAAGCTCACAATGTCATTCTTGGTCACATCATGTAAGCGCAAGTGGCCCATCTTTCCGCTGCCAAACGTCTCCTCAAATACACTCCATGGCCTGCTGGAAAGGCACAGTTTAACATTCTCAGACTTGGCCAGCGCCATCAGCTCGTGGCATAGCGCGAGGTGATTTCCCTCAAACTCGTCGAGCCCGTCGATGAAGAAGCAAAACTTGACCGGCAGGTCTGACTGTCCGACGATGGCATATAGTGCGTCGTAGAGGTCGGTCATTGCCCAGCCAGCCGCGTTTGGCGAGCTCCAGCGCTCTGGCAGCAACGATTCTATCGCATCGGGAAGTTGCCTCAGTATTTCAAACAGCAGAGTCTGCAGGAGGCCGTTGTGCGATCTTTGCATCTGCGTGCCTGCACACCAAAAATAGTGACTGACAATGACAGCTCGCTTGGGAAGTGACCATTTCGATAGAGCCTCCTGGGCGCTCTCGTGGTCCGCAATGAATTTCATCAATGTCGATTTGCCCGCTCCCGGCTTACCAGAAACCCAGAAAATTCCACCGCCTCGCTCCAGCCATGCTTGTAGGCTGAGATCAGAGCAAGACGAATTTGCTGCCCCGGGCGCGGAGAAAACCCAGGAAAATGTCCTTTGATGTGCCTCGGGAATGGTGTCGTGCCGCGCAACGTTGCTTCTGAAGGAGAGACTCTTCAGTATGGCGTGGTCTCGTTTGATGTGCCGCTGTTCGTCTGTCATTTGCTGGATTTGGGCCTGAAGGTTTCCAATGTTGTCAGGAGAGAGCACATTGCCGGATGAACCTTGCTGTAACGCGCGCGTCTTTGTCTCGAGACTGCGCAACACGCTGGACAGAATCTTGAGCCGGTCGGATTTTTGGCACTGAAGTCTGCGGCTATCAAGCTGTATTTGGCGTATTTGATGTTTTGCTGTGGTAACATGAGTGCTGAGGTGTTATTAGCAACAGGAGTCAAGCGCTGACCACCATTGACCTCACCTTAGAATCTTGCCCACTTGTACAGTCAAGTTGGTCTGTAAGACTTGCAGTCGCTCGGAAAGCTTTCGTAGTTCAAACCCCAGGCGCGCGCTGCCTGCACTAGGGCGCGACGCTTTCCACGTATTGAGTGATGTGCCAACACGCTTGGATCCTCGATTCGTCTGTACGGTAGATAATACGCGGCTGCACAGGCTCCTGCAGCTTGTGGCTAGCTCTTGGACGGCGGAGGCGCCGTCCTGGCGTCTACTTTGTGGCGAGTCGCTGTTGCGAACGTCGAAAGAAGTCTGCAAGTCATGCAGACTCTCTTCCAAGGACTGGATCTGTTGCTTTACATTAACATTCCCTGTGTCGACGTCTGCTTCGGTATCTGTATCGGTGTCTGGTGGTGACCGAAGTGAGCCGCCGCCACCACCACCATCACCAGCTAGCCATGCGGCTAGGGCGGAGCTGCGGGCGATGCTCCGTAACAACACGAAATCATTCATTTTGTTTTTAACTCGATAGTTTCATGGGTTTGAAATTACCCTGAAGAGGGAAGCAGATGCAGGATGCAAGACGAGGATGCGGGATATGTCGCGTGGCCGGTGGACGCCTCTCTATCACTAGCTCAGCCTGAACGGTGATCAGCTTGCCGACTTAGCCGAACGCTGACTATGGTGATTTCGCGCAAGAAACTCGAATATTTAGCGGAAATACAGAAATCTATGACAATCGCTTTTGGATGTGAAGAATATATCGTCTGCTGAGTTGATATTCGTTCTGGCGGCTGCCATAAGCCGAGCCCATTGACTCTACCAGAAGTATGGCTGGCTAGCGCTTACGGGCGAAGCAACTGCCGATGACAATCTTCAGTACTGGACTATGCTTAAAAAACTCCGGGACCATCTGGTCTGTGTACAACTGCTTTGTAATAAGTAAAAGAAGCTTGTCAGGAAAAACGAGCGCAGTAGTATAATACATAATAACTGTTATTAAGCTGCTCATGCCTCTGGAGGGGTCAACCCCATCACAATGATAATGCCAAAAATGCGCCCGTATTTTAAAAAGCAGATAAGAATATACGCTTTTCTAGCGGTACACCTTGCACCCGTAGTATGCTATACACCATGCCGTGGTGAAACCAGCTACACAGACAGTTAACTCGGTCGATTGCCGAAAAGGCGCGACTGCATCGACAAAAAGACTTACAAGCTCGGCCCAGCAATTTGCTGAGCATACTGCAAAGCCGGCCTCTCAACAGAGAGATTTCCCAGATCTATTTTGATTGCATGCTCTTCTTTTGCTGTAAATGCATGTGCGTCGACACCGTCCAACACTTTCAGTGTTCGCTCCACCCTAGCGATGAGCTCACCCACCGAGAGACCTTCGATAGTAATCTCCTCGGGTGTGGCTTCAGTAGCACCCAGATCAACTAGGAACTGGACAGCATTGTAGGTACAGAAAGTAACATGAAATGGAAGAGGCTGATCCTTGGTTAGTAAACAGGGGACAAGCAATCACAGAATCCCAGGCGATGCTTACAAACATGTCTTCCACCAGACGACCGTTGGAGAGCTTTGTCTCGTCGTGCCCGTTCTCCTTGCACCACTCCTTCCCTTTCTTTAAGAGTTTGATTTGGTTCTCCAGAGCCTTGCGAAAATAAGGCACCGTGGCCTCGTACAGCACAGGACCAACCATACTGCGCGTGAATTATGATGGACTGGCGGGAAAGCGAATAAACGGAATCTAAGCGCAGTTGCCACAACACGCAGATGAAAACGGCAGAAGGAGCAAATGCGTAAAAGCAGACTTGGAAAAGATATGCATGAAATGGGACACCGGTCTTTTATACTCTTTCAAGGAACAGCGCCACCCAATATCTGCAACTCATGAGTGACCATTGAAAGTGACAAACTGCTATCGGAACCTGCCCTCCCAAAGGGGCAGGCGCCGCATTCCAAAAGTGCCGGTTGTCCGCGCGGAAAAGACGAGGCTGCAGACCACGGCAAGCGATTCGCCGATTTCGACAAGGGCTCTGAGCTTCTCGCACGGCCGAGACTTGTAGTGGCTGCGCTAACGCTGTTAGCTGCTCACAGGTGTTGAGCTTCTATGAGAAGCACGCTGCGCCGTGAATTTTCTCATGGCGTGTTTTACATCGCTACTACAACCTGCACACTTGCTAAATATCACGAGGGATAGCAAACATGTCGAATCTTCGGAAAAGAAGGCAATCAGAAGAGTCGCAGGGGAGCGACGATATGGCCGCACAACCTGGACTGCCCATCGTCCGCGAGACCACCTCACAAGCGCCCCAACAACCATCACAACTCGCGCGTCTCCCCCACGAGCTCCTCGTCCAGATACTTGAGCCCATCCTCGCCCAAAATGAGCCTCTGCTGCTCCTTCCCAAGTCGCGCTTTGTCAAGGCCAAAAAGTCGACTCGTGGGAGCGCGTGGTCGCCACTGGTCAGCATCCTCCTCGCGTGCCGCGCCATGTACTTTGCCGGCGTCAAGGTATTCTACGGTCGGAACACGCTGCACTTTGTCGAGGCGCTTCACTTCCGGAAACTCGTCGAGACAAGACTCGACTATGACCAGCGCTGGAGCATCACCTCCGTGCTACTGACCGTCGCCTGGCAAAGAGGACGAAGCAGCACCTCACCGTGGCGTCTGCTGCATGATTGTGATTCGTGCGCAGAGTGGAGGGACGTGCTTGAACGGCTTCCAAAGCTGCGGCAGATTGTAATGAGGAATATAACCGACTTCGACAAGGCAGCGTTGCTCGAGCAGGTGGATATGACGGCTTTTGAGGCGAGAATGCGTCAAGAGATTGGGCCAGAAAAGGCGGGCTTGTTAACGTTTGACTGGCCGGTGGGCGTTTCCGAGATGGCTAGACTTGGGACGTAACTAGGTGCCAAGCTTCATACTGCTTCCAGAAAGCATTGCTCCGCGAATGTAAGAGAAAATACGCAAATAGGCGGATTACCTTACGAGTCGGTGTAATGAGGATAAGTGAAGTTATCAGCAGAGCCGGAAACATGGATGAGACTTATGTGCTTTTTGCCAGGACATTGAGCATCTGGCTATTCTTGGACATTTCCGTGGCGACTCCCAAAATCTGAAAAAAGCAGTTTAGCCATGTCGCAAGAGTCTTGCCCAGGGTCACCCTGAAAAGGTAGGGACCAGGGCGCAAAGCCCAAGAAGCGCCGGTTTCGCGAGACATATTTCTGTCGCTGGTGGTTTGATTGCAATATCATAAAGCTGCAAATCGCCCTCCAGTCAATGCCAAGCTTAGCTCTGATGGTTCCCCTGTCCCTGATCGATGCCGGCCCGCTGATCCACCACTGTGGTTGACTTGTGTGGTCTGTATAGCCCCAGAAAGCAATACGAGATCAATCGCACGTGGCAAAGGTGGCCGATGGCATATAACGGTATTGCTTCCGCTGGTGAGACATGACACGATGCACGGATGGCCAACTATGGGCGAGCTCCCGATGATAATGTGCGAGGGAAGTGGGCTGATGCGCCAAGTAGCGGGAACCAGCCATGGCCGGCTCGTTATTCCCGGCACAAAATGCGGCTGGCTTGCACAACGAGTCTTGATATGCTGACAGCGTGCAGTTGACAAGGGAGCCTTTTGCGCCGAATTTAGCAAAACTTTGATTTGTTCTCTCAACGATGACGAGCGCGCACGGGGTGGCCGAGCAAACGAGTCAGGATGACGTTGGGAGGAGGGACGGGGAGGGAAAAATGAAAGACAGACAAAGGAGGGTTCAAGGGAGGGCGGCCAAGCCACAGACAGCCTCAGCCTCAGCCTCGGCCTCAGCCCCATCCCCATTCCCAGCCCCACACTTTAAGCCAAAGTCACCCCTCGCTGATGCGCCAGTCAAAGTGACCAGCAGATGCTTCGAGTTGGTCTGTCAAGCCATGGCTTGTCCATGCGCGCGCCGCCCGGACGACGTCAAACCTTGACAGCACCCGCTTGCGACTTCCGACTTATTCTTGCCCTTTGCTGATTTTCCCCAAATACCGTGCTTTGCAAATCTTGTACGAGCCTTGTCGAAACACACGCCAAACGCCCGCACAAACTGCAGCGCCCACCTCCCGCTTTCGGAAAGCGTAGCCTGCTCTTGCTCCAGGCAGATTCGACCTTTGCCGCCCACTGCGACTCGGTCACCGACACATTTTTTTTGTTTCACGCCCGACTCCTGCGCACCACCCGGTTCATGGCTTATCACTCCCGAAAAGAAAAGTAGCCTCAGTTCGGGCTTGTCTGCTAAACAATTAGAGCCCGCTACGATTCGACATAAAGTGGGCGCAGTCGCACTTGCAATGGCAGCTGCGACGATGGAGTGGCCGGTTGCGCGCCCCAGCGGATTCGCCGACGCTTATGCCGCCGACGATGATGATGACGATGATACCGTCGTCCTGGTGGAATATCCCGGCGCAAACGCACAGCAGCGGATGCCAGAACCCCCCGTCGCCGAAAGTGCAACCGCGGAAGCAGAGCAAGATGGGCCTGCCGCCGGTACTACCTCAACCAAGAGCGCCAGCGCCGGCGGCGTGGACATTGGTTCCTCCCCGGCCAACACGCTGCCAATGGTTAGTACTGTCGTAGAGGCCGATGACGACACACCCGCCGAGAAGGAGGATTCTTTACCTACTACGACAAGCGTGGAGGACATCAGACTGGCGGCGACAACACGTTGCCCGCCTCCCACCGTTACCACGCAGCCGCTTGACAGCAGCGTCGCAGAGAGCGACGACGAGGCACCCGCCAACCACGAGGACTTTCCACTTCCAACAGCAAGCATAGAAGATACCAGACTGACGACGACGACGACGACACCTCCCCCATCTACTGCCACTGCGCTGGAGCCGCCAAACTCGACCAACACCATTGCCAGCTCGGACATGGACTCTGTGTTGGACTCTGTGCGCTCCCAATTCTCATCGCCGCTGCTACAGCGCGCCGAACATGTCGACGCTCCAGAATCGCCGCTCAGCGAAGTGAGCGATGTCGCAGAGTTTGACTACGACTTTGACGAGGCTTCGGGCGGCCATCGCTTGATCCGCCTCAAGCCTACGGCTGCGCAGTGGGACGACTTTCCCGCACTGCTAGCCTTTGCGCGCAAGCTGGGCGCATGCGAGGATGGCTGCTTCAAGCTCAAGCTGCCAGCCGATCTGCAGGGACCACTGCCGTCAAAGGCCAAGCAAACCCTGCCTGCCAATGCCTACAAAGCGAAGCTGATCCGCCGGACGACATTCTGGCAGCTGAGCACGGTCAGAGCAGAGGGCGACTTTTACAGCCCTGCGGATGTCGACGTGGAGCCGACAGAGTCTGTCGACGACACGCTCAAGACGCTCAAGACGATTTTCCACAGAAACAAGGGCAGGCAGATGCGCAATGTACGATATAGACCCGATGTGCCCGCCTGGAACAGCGACCAGCGCCGTGAAGCCGGCGTCCCGCCCGACTGGAGTCCCATTCACCCGCTGCGCGGCGACATGCTGGACCGCACCAAGGCCGTGATCCCGGGCATCCACACCCCGTACGTATACGAGTCGGCGCCGCACTTTGGCGCCACCTTTCAGATCCATGCCGAGGATTACCGCCTGCTATCCCTCAACCACCTCTACCGTGGACGCAAGATTTGGATCGTGGTCCCGTGCACAGCCATTGACGTGGCCGAAAAGGCGCTCGGTCGCGGCGCCGACGGTTGCTCCCAATTTATGCGTCACCGCGCGGAATTCTTCTTTCCCGAAAAGCTCGACAAGCTCGGCATCCCTTACCGCATCGTCGATCAAAGGCCTGGGGAAACCATTGTCATTCTCCCTGATGCGTACCACGAAGGGTACAGCACGGGCTACACCCTCGCAGAAGCGAAAAACTACGCCGACGAGGATTGGAGCACCGAGACGTACAAGCCTTGCTCCGCGCACTGCCAGCTCCTCACGGCGATTCCGGCCGATTACATGCGGATCATGTCAGACGGCGAGGAAAGACTCGACCTGTGCGCGCTGCATGATCAGCAAGTCGCCGAAGAACTGAAACGAGCGGCGGACGAGATGGAGACTGGCGACGGTGATGATGCACATGATGGAGAAGCGAAGCGAACGGCGGACGAGATGATTGCCGGTGACCGTGATGATGTACATGACGGAGAAGCGAAGCGGGTCAAGGTTGAGTGAAAATCGATGTTGATACGGAAACGATGGGAAACGAATTATGGGCAATGTGTGATTTTGTTTGTCCAGCGAGTTTGGGCGGCCCATAGCGAGGGCATGAGACGGATATCAGGGCGTTTTCTGTTTTTTTCCTATAATATATACTCCCCTTGAAATTATCCATTTTTTTGTACAATGGATTCTTCAACACAGGACAGGTAGTGTTTACCATTATTCTTTTCTTTTTTTCTGCTTTTCGGTGTTGTGGAATCAGATGGGTCCATTCTTGTTGCTTGAGATACACAAACCGAGGTGCACATGAATATACTCGGTATGAGAAGTATCCTGCCCTCGTACCACCACGGGCAAGTCTTGACTGTGAGTTTTCATGCAAGCTTGGGCTGAGTTGTCGACGTATCTCAAGGATGTGGCGCCGAAAACGACCTCAAAAGTCAATCGCCATGTAAATCATTTCATTGGGAGTAAAGACATGAGCCATTCAGTCTATACTTCATATTCTCCTTGCGCGTCATTATACAAAAGCCAAACAACCCTTCACTTGCTACAGGCAGGTAAAATCAAGAACGGTACCAAAATATCAATCATGACCGTTTCCAACGCCTTTCTCTATGATGGCAGCACAAGGCTGTGTTTTTCCTGTTTTCGATTTCTTAGCCCTTCATTGTAATGTTCCTTCTCTTTCTCGATAGTCTTCCTAAACTAGTGCTTTCTTTCTTTTACGAAATGAGTTATCAAAGGCCGTTTATAGACCACCAGTGCGCTCGTTGTGCTGACGATCCAGCTCATCGCGGAACGCGTTCCGGCCGCCAGTGGTGCCCTGCTGCTGGAAGCTCTCGTGCACGGGCGACGCGGTCAGGCTGTCGAGGCCATCGCTGTCGGCGCGGTGTCGGCGGGCACCGTTGGCGGGCGCGTCGTGGTAATGGGGACCGTCGTCGGGGAAGCCGTTACCGAGCTGAATGTCGTGGTCGGCGTCAGTGGCGGCGTCGGAGCCAAACATGCGGCGGCGACGCTCGGAGCGGCCCGAGTAGCCGCGCTTGCTTCGGCGGGACATGAGGTCGCCGAGCTGGATGCGGCGGGTCTTGCGGTTCCAAAGGCACATGCCGACGACGAGCAGGAGGATGGTGCCAAAGACAACGGGGAGGGCAATGGTGAGGGTGTGGCCGGTGGCGCCGTTGTTGGGAGCGCTGGCCGGGTACTTGAACTTGGCGACGATGAGGGGGTACTCGGTGGTGACGTCGTCGGGGTCGCCGATGGTGTTGTTTAGACGGCGCTGGAGGGTGACGGTGATGTTGTTGCTGTCGTGGCCGTCGAGAAGCTTGTCATTGACCACAAAGGGAAAGTAGCCTTGCTTGGCGGGGACCTGCGTGTTATCAAAGTCGGAGAGGAAAACCCAGTCCTTGGTGGTGCGGTTCTGCTGCTTGACCTGGACGGTGAGGGCATATGACTGGTTGGTCTTGTCGGCGTAGTGCTCGGGGTCCCAGGTTACTAGGCGTCCACGTTAGCTGATGCAAGGCTGGGGATTCGGGGGAGGGGCCATCACGTACGGTAGTAGACGTTGCCGGGCTCGAGGGTCGAGTTGACTCTGGGTCGGCAAAAGGGCTCGATGCTGCTATCCTTTTTGGAGCAGAGGGAAAAGGCACCGCTGCCCTTGTTGTTGCTGGCCGTCGGGTTGGGAGGGTCGCCGGTGGTGGTGGTTGGCTCGGCGAGGGTGGTGAAGGAAAAGACGGAGCCGGTGAGGCTGGACGGGGCAGCATCCTTGAGGGACGTCTTGCCCTCACCGTCAGTCGTCCACGAGGGTGTGAAGGTGGTGGCCGAGGGATCCTCGTTGACGCTGACCCAGGGGTCCAGCTCGCCCGCGGGATCGCGACGGTGCAGGACGGGTGCCGGGGTGATGGCCGCGGCGGGAGGGGCGGCGACGGCGGCCGAGGCGGCGCCGCAGAGGGCAATGGCGCCGACAATGACGGAAGAGAGCATGTCGATTGAGGGAGGAAGGGATGAGAGGAGAGAAGGAAGAATATGACGCGTGGGTGAAGAAGGAGAAAGTCTGCGACTTGTTGACGATGCGCAACAGCACTTGCTGATAATTTTTATGGGGCACAACTTGGACAGTGGATTTGGACTGGAGCTGGAGCTGGAGCAAAGAAAAAAAAAAGGCAGCGACAAACGCAAGGGCGTTCTTTTCCCACTAGCGATGAAACAGATTCTCGTCCTGAACTGTTTCGCAATCGAATCAAAGCAGGAGATGATGTCGAATCGAAAAGATTGTACTCGACGCACCAGGAGAGGCAAATATTTCTCGTCATCAAAAGCCGGAGTGAGCGAAATACACTACCCAGCCCAATCCCGCGTGTCCCGGTTCGAGCGGCCTTTATTTTACTCCATCGACTCTTGCTTCCCCAGTTTTGGCCGCACCCACCCACTGCTTACCTGACACGCAGAAAAGGGATGATATTAGTGTGCCAGCGCTTGGTATTAGGTCTAGTATTATTAGTCGGGCGTTATTTAGCGCAATCACTCGGCAGGGGGCTGCCGTCGCCCTGCCAGATGGGCGCCGCCGCCGCAAATGACGTCGGGGATGCTGCCGAAGCCCACCCTGCACAAGAATGGCATCCGGCTTTGCATGCGCAATTTTGCACATTGCGACGATTGAGCACACTCGGGGTACACAGGAGCGTGATACTGTGTCACAAGGTACTGTGCCATTTTCATCGCGCAGAAATGCCAACTGCCAGTGGGTCACTTTACGCGACAACCTTGTCGAACCGCTTCAAGACCACGCTTGCACAGTAAATGCACGACTAAAACGAAGAAAGAAAAGTCTTCCAATCAGGTTCAACTCTGTCCCGTAAATCTGGACCGGCTGACTCTTGCAAGCTAATCTAGGGCGGCATCTAGCCCGACGCTGGTGCACACGTCACCATACACTGCGAGGCAGTGATCCAGTCGATCGCGAACCAACTTGATCCTCGCAGGCATCTCCTCTCCCAGCGGAAGGAAAAACTCGCCCTCGTGGCTTTTGCCAGCGCCCTGGCCCATGGCTACCTCGAATATCCGACGTGCCGCCTTGTCCTTGTCTCCGCGCGGTACAAACGGCCCGTGCTGCATGACATTGATGGTTTTATCTGCAATACTGTCCTTGTAGTCACTGGGCAAGGGCGTGCTGCCTGATGTCGCGGCCGTCGGCATATTGGTGTTGAAGGAGCCGAGGTGAACAGTCAGCGTGCGAATATTGAACTCGGCCACTTCTTTGGCCAGCACTTTAATCATGGCTTTTTCAGAAGACAGATTAGCGAACCTCTGCTCGTGGCAATCGGAAGTCGGCACCCTAGACAACTCACCGTCTGTTGCCGCCTTGCCAGAGGCATACGTTCCCATGCTTTCCCGACCTTCAAGGGCCGCGCCGGTGCTGATGTTGACGACGACACCGAACCGCCGTCGGCGCATGTACGGCACAGCGGCGCGAATCAGCCGAAACGGCCCCAAGTACAGCACCTCCATCTGCCTCCTGACTTCGTCCTCGGTGAATGCCTCGACGACGGCATGCACCGACGTGGCCGCGTTGCTCACCAGCACGTCAATTGGCAGACTGTCCTCCTCCTCGAGCATCCTGATGACGGCGCCGCTGGCTGGGTCCGTGACGTCGAGCTGCACCCACCGCCCGTGTTTCTTGCCGTCGCGCTCAATCTCGGCGACGAGTTCGGGCGTTTTGGATGGGCTGCGCGATGTGGCAATGACAAAGTGGCCCTGCGCCTGGGCGTACCGCGCGAGGGCGAGGCCGAGACCAGAGGAGCAGCCGGTGATGAGCCACCGCAGAGGACGCGAGGGCGTGGTGAATGTTCCCGGGCACATGTCCGGTGCAGCCTGCGACATGATGGTAACTTTGATGATTATGCGAATTTCAACGTAGTTGTACAATGTGAAGCAGATGATGAATACGAATCGGCCGATGCGTGTCCTGGTTACATAGTGTTTCGACAATGTCATGGAGATTATAGTAACGCCATGCCCTAACTCCGGTTTATCCCCGCACTATGAGAACGAATCGAGAAGATGCCAAACTTCCTCTGCTGTCTTTTGTTCAACATTCACGGTTATGCAAGGAACATTAATTTTCGCAATTTGTTTCCGCTTGTGAAGATCACGCTGAGAAACATCATCTGACAGGTATACAGACAAGATCGAGAGCACCCCCAGGCCACGCTTCACGCATGCGACTTGACAACCTCGCACATTATTCTGTAATCGCAACTGACATCAATATCACACATCCATCTTTCCATATCCATTATTTACTTGGCGTTGGCCAGCGGGCCCAAGTACGGCTTCAGCTCCACATCCGTCGGCGCCCTCACATACTTTGCATCAAACGGCTCCCTCGTGTACTTTGTGCACTTTTTCCTGCACGCCGCCCTGCCACCCGATGTCTTTTTCTTGTCAAACAGCCCGTCCATCCACGCCAGCCACTCGGGCGCCCCCGCCGACAAGCTCGGCCGGTGGCCCTGGGTCGGAAACAGCCGCAGGTGCACCTCGTTGCCCGCGCCGCACGCGCGCTCCCACGCGCGCACCGTCGTCTGCCACCGCACCGCCGTGTCGCGCTGGCCCTGCACCACCAGGATCGGCGCCGGCGAGGCGTCGCCCTGCGCGGGCGCCGACATGCTCTGCCAGCGCAGCAGCGTCGGCCGGGCGCGCAGCGCGCCCGGCAGGGACACGATCCGCGCGAGGTCCAGGTCGAGCGTCAGCCCGAGGACGCCCTCGAGGCAGAGCTGCGCGTCCTCGACCATGGCGACGCGTCTCTGCAGGGTGGGCGCGAGGATGGTTTCGTTGTAGGACGGGATGATGCGCTTCACGGCCGTGGGGATCAGCGGGAGAAAGCCGACGCCGGCGCCCTTGGCACTGCTGCTGTTGCTGCCGCCGCCGCTGCTGCTGTCGGCGGCCGCCTCGTAGATTTGGTCCGCGGCGTACGTCGCCGGCGCCACGGCCACGGTGCCCAGATACGCCGTGTCGTTGCGCACGTAGCCGCTCTCGGCGAGCTTCCACACGGCGCCGCCGCCCTGCGAGTGGCCAAAGCTCACCCACTCGTCCGTCAGGCGCGCGCCAAAGAGCCTGCGCGCCGCCACGACCGAGTAGTAGACGTCGCTGGCGTGCGCCGGCAGGTAGAGGTACTTGTGCGACGTGGCGCCGTTGCCGAGCCCCGCGTAGTCGGTCGCGACGACGGCGTACCCGCGCTGCAAGGCCGGCTGCCAGGTGCCGTAGTCGTAGAGCACGTCGCTGTTGGACGGCGCGCACCCGCGGAAGATGCCAATCGTGCCGTGCGCAAACGCCGCGAGGCGGTACCTGGGCGGCGCCGCCTCGCCCTCGCCGTCTTCGTCCGCCGGGACCATGTGCGGCACAAAGGGAAACGCGACAAAGGCCGTCACCGGCACCACGCTGCCGTCGGCGTCGAGGGAGACGTACTGGAAGCGGTACGCGGTGGCGCCGCCGTCGAGCCGCAGCGTGGCAGGGTCCACGGGCTGCAGCTTGAGCACGTCGCCCGGCCGCGACGAGGCGGCGGAAAAGTTGGCGGCCGTGGCGTAAAAGTCGACGTCAAAGTCGAGCCCGACGGCGGCCTGGTCGGCGGGGATGGTGAGGTCGAGGCGCGCCTGGCACGTGGCGCCGCAGTCGTGCGCCGAGGCGGCTTGCTGGGAGATGTTAAAGTTGGCGACCTGCTCGGCCAGGGCGGCGAGCGGCAACAGGCCGAGGAAGCCGGCGAGGCGTGTAAGTCGGCGCATCGTGGGATTTCCGGGGGCGAGCGGGCTTTACAACCAATACCGCAAGATGGTTTTCTGAGGTTGCCAAGGTCGAAATGAATTCAACAGTGGCACATGGGCAACGGAGAGTTTTATTAATTTGGCCGCTCTTTTGGCTTTATTGTGGGCATCCTTTGCGTCATGAACATCTCCATGGTTCGTCGACGAACAATGGCCGGCCCCGCTACATATACAAGCCATCTCCGCATCTCGCATCAAGCTAACTACTGTAATGCCGCTTTCCTCATTCCAATTGTCCAATCATACCCGGCCGGACCACCAAACTAAGCCACCGAGCCTCGGTACTTCAGACCATTCCTTTTCTCATCATGCAATGGCAACGAGGGGACAAGGTCACTGCTTCGAGTTCATTGGACTATTCATCTAAGCAATACCTACTTCCTCTGGCCCAAGATGTCAGAAGCCGGCGCCACATCCCAAGAGTAGTTTAGCGATGCGATTGACGAGCTCAGCTTGCTCCCTCGAGAATTGTGATTTCACTGCTACTCTAGTTGGTGAGGCGTGCCCCCGTCGTTGAGGCGTCGAGGCCGCCGTCGCATGATGGAAAATCTGGATTCTTCGCGACTCCACAAGCTCCCTCGTTGGTGGATTCAGTTTTTCTGAATTTAATTTAATTTCTTGCAATCTTGTCTGCCGATTCTTGACTCGGAACGTGAAGCGCGTGATCCTACCTACCTACTATGCCTAATCTTTACATTTGAAACAAAGCAGAATCAATGTGGATCTATTAATAAACACTGGTCCATTTGTTCTTTTGTGTTGAACAGGAAAAAATTACCTTGGGCTACGCCAGCGACACTCATGTTTCTTTTGAGACTCAAACGAGAGATGGTTGTGTCAGCGGTAGAGCCTGAAACTGGAACCCTCTATCCCGACATGTTGGCGTTGCGGCATATCTTTGGCTATTCCGATCTTTCACTACAACCTCTATTTGCCTTGGGCAATAACAAAATTGTGGCTAGAATAGAGCATTCGCTCTTGGCTGATGTACTGGTCGTGCCCGTCGATATTGATACCGGTTCGCTCGAGTCATATCGGGTGCTGATCGACGAGAAATAGTATTCTATCGGTATCTCCGTGTTGGACACACGAAAAAAAAAGGGCAGCATTGCAAACAGTGCGCACCACCAGCGGACTCGGAACATAATTCAATCAATTTACAATAGGGCGGGGAAAGTATGTCGGCCGAGCGCATGGTCGATTCTTTTTTGGTGACACCAAAGCCATGACCTTTTCTGAACTCAAGCTCGAATTTGAAGCCATTGTTGGACAGCGGGAGTCCGTACTCGCTTTTCACGGCGCAGGTGAAGACATGAGTGTTCTTCGACGAGTTCTTCGACAGCTTGACACCGGCCAGCAAGCACCATGTATCATTGACACGGCCTACGCGGCGCAATTTCCTCTACGACGCAAGAGCCAACCTAGCTCCGAAACCATGCTGGAGATGCTCGGGATACATTTCGACAACCTGCATGCGGCTGGCAATGACGCTCATTTCGTCCTCAAAGCACTCCTGATGATTGCGGTGCAAGATGCGCAGATCCAACACGTGGTCCTCAACAGAGATGTCCTGAGCGTGCTGACGGCCCTCGAACGTATCGCTTTGGCTTCTACCCCGGCCCCGGCCGCGAAGCCTTTACCAAAACCGCCACGGGTGAAGCGGCCGAAGCAGCCTAAAAAGCAGAGTACAGCGCGAACGAGAAGAAGGGCACGGAAGAAACTGGAGCGAGAGACTCGGGTACTGGATGCTGCTGCCAGTGGTGGCGACGGCTCCGGATGAGCAAAGAATGCTCAATTAGTCTGTATACAACGGGACTGGAGCTGAAAAACTAGAGCAGCCTAGAATTTGGAAAGAGCAGAAACATTCAAAGACCACATGAAACAATGATTAGACGCGGAAACAGCGATTACTACCAACGGGATCAAATCACGCTATGTTTTTGTCCTCCGCCAAGCTTGGGACCTCGTCCGCTGTAACCATCCTCAACTTGACAAAATAACGCTTGTCTACCATATAATAGAAGAAGATGGAAGCCAAAAGTATACTCCTAGTAATGTGATATCTTTGTGCTAAGACGATCCCCTCGCCGTGCAGACACAATCAATCTGTAAAGCTCCAGATCTCTCAGCAATGGACGGCGGGGGCGTTTTAACGCAAAAGTCAGACAACGAAACAAGAAAAAAACCGCTATTATTCATGCTGCAATCTTAGTCATCTATAACTCGTTCGTAACCGTTGGATAATCCCCGCCTTTGTAATAAACTTGGTCCCATGTCTCGCATTCCTTGCAGCTGATATTGGGGAGCAACCGAACGGGTGGCGTTCGACTTAGACCGACCGTGTCTTGAGGCCGCGAAGCGACTGGTACGTTTCATTCCAGTCACAGCTGTCCACCTCGGAGCCAGACTCGATAATGGTGCTGCCAAAGCTCTGCGACAAGTCCTCGCTCAGACCCGGCAACAAGTCCAGCGGCGGCGGCACTCGCAGCGTCCGCCCATACAATCCCGGCTCCTCCGTGTCCCCGGCAGCGCTTCTCCTCTCTCGCCTCGACTCGTAGTGGAAATCATCGCCGCCGTCCTCCTCGTCAGCACCGTCAAACCTCGGCAGCGGCCTCACCGGCCGCTTCACAAAGAAGCGTGCCGCAAACTGCTCTTTGCGCAACTCGTCCCGCGGCCCGCCGTCAACCTCTGCGGTACTCTTGAAGTGACGACCGGTCCTCATCATCAGCGGCAGCGGCGGCGGCGGCGGCGGCTGCATCTTTCCATTCGGCTTGCGCAGCATCTTGTGCTGCAGCTGCAGCTGCGGCTGCAGCTGCGGCTTTGGAAGGAGCACCACCTGCCGAGACGGGCACCCGTGCCGCGGACACCTGCCCAGCTCAAACTCGCGGTTCCTGGGCGCCAAGACGCCGGCGCCGCACGCGGGCGGCTCGTCCGGCCCGCCGCCCAGCCGGGGCCGCAGGTGAAAGTTGCCCTGCTCAATGACAATGTACAGGTAGCGCGCCCAGAACGACCGGCACTCGTCCCACATGAAGAAGCGCCGGAGCTCGCAGTACGGACAGTTGTAGTATACCGGCCAGCACATGTGGCGCGTTGGTCTTTGGTTGTTGGTGATTGGTCGTTGCAAATCGAAAGGTGTTGTTGCTTCCTTTTCAGGTTGAAACGAGGGACCCTTTTTGTTTTCTTGATCCAGTCTTTTTTCAACGAGTCTTGAGGCTCCGATTGGCACAATGCTGTCGTGAATGGGCGTGGCGTGTTTCGCCGTTTGCTAATGTATCCGCAAATGCCGTCGTCGAAATCTACACGTCCCCGGATAAACGTGAACCAACTAAGTCTGGGGAGAACGGCGGCTGGGGATGACTTGAAAAGTAAATGCTTTGTAAAATTTAATGTAAAATGCAATGTTGACTGACGAAGAAAAAACACTCCAAGCGGTTGTGATGGTGCAAAAGGAATTCAAAGCGATGCACGGTGTTGAAGGAGGGCAACAGCGCAAACACACGACCAACGCCTGACAGCTGCCACGCCCTCGCGCCAATCTCGTCCTCGCGGTCCCTACACCGAGCACAAGGTGAGACCTTGGTGCGAGTTGTACCTACCGCTCATCTGTTGGTTTTCAAGAGAAGAAACAGGCTGCCGGGTCCCGCTGTGACCGCTTCGTGACACGATTGCCCGAAATTAGAACAAAGGGATCATGGCCGAGCACCGATGGAGGACAGCTGCGGGCGTTGCCAATCGCCAGGGTCGTCGCCCGTCGCACAAACTGGCGGGCAACCGGGCAACCCCTCTTCTAGACACAGATGACTGCAAGAGGTTGTCTTTTGTCGGCAGAGAAACGAAACAGTCGCACAAGACGAGGCGTGGGCGGCGACCTGCACGCCATGGCAACATGTACGCACGATCCGGCCAACATGGGCTGCTCAAAACAATGTGTTCTTTTGTTGGTGTGTATGTACAGTAGTGCCCACGTCTAGACGAGGATAAACACCCGCCAGACTACTAATGCAAAAGAAGAAGACAACAAAACGCCTATAGTGTAGATAAAAGCAGATAAATATATCCCTTTAGCGGCATAGCTCCCCCACTCACGCCTTCTTGTCCTTCTTGTCCTTCTTGGCCTTTTTCCTCGACGACTTGTCGCCAAACACCTCCTCGTACACCTCGCCAGCCGTCGACGAGCCCGCCGGCGCTTTGCGCTTCGTCTTGCCCGACTTGACGCTCACGACCTTGCCGTCTTTGGCCGCGCTCTTGAGCTGCTTCTCGGCCTCCTCCCAGCCGGGGGCCTCGCCGTCAATGGCGTACTGGTCGAGCGGCAGCGAGTCAATCATCTCGCGCTGCTTCTTGCGCAGCTGCTGCAGCGCCTCGTCGCCGCCCTCGGCCAGCTCGTCGTCGAGCGACTGCGTCAGCGGCGCGTACTTGTCGACGCTGCCGCCGACCACATCCTCGCCGTCGTGCGCGGCGCTGGCGTCGGCGCGGCTGACGCCCACCTGCTGCGCCTTGGGCATCTCCGCGTCCACGGCCGCCGAGACGAGCGAGGCAAAGTGCGTCGTCACCTTGCGGAGCACCTTGATGAACATGGCCATGAGCTGCGGCGCCGGCACCGTCAGGTCCTGCGACGCCGCCTCAAAGTCCTTGCGCTGGAGACCCATGGCCATGACAATGCCCTTTTGAATACCCGTCAGGTTCACGCTCTGCTTGAGCTTGCCGTTAAAGTAGAGGCTGGCAATGGTGGGCAGCAGGTCGAGGATGACGTGGTAGTCGAGCATATTGTTGGCGTACGACTCCAGGCGCTTCAGGTCAAATGGTGACATGAAGCGATCCAGCTCCTCCTTGGTCAGGGGGGCGACTTCGTTGCCGTCCAGCTTCGCGCCGGCCGAAGCAGCCTCGTCGATGCTCAGGGCTATTTGCACGTTGAACGTTCGGAACTGGTAGGAGAGGAGAGAGTTGAATCGCTTTTGGAAATCGCGCGAGAATTCGCCGAGCCAGCTCGAGTCGTCGCCCGTCTCCAGAGGCCGCAGCATGACGCAGGTGTGTTCGCCTGTCAAGTCGTTGGCCGTCTGGCGCAGGTATACGGGAGCAAACGAGGCGCGTTTCCAGAACTTTTGCAGCTCCTTGGTCAAGCCGTAGCTCACACCAATGTAGTCCAGTTTGTTGGGCCGCTTCTGTGCCAGGCTGGTGAACAGAGGCGGCATTTTGCTGACGTCACGGACAGCAATTTTATCGTCAAGCAGCGATGACTTGGAGAGCTCAGCATCGGTGACTCTGCTGACCCGGTCTTCCATCGTTTGATCCTCGTCCTCGGACAGGTTGGCAAACTTGCCCTCGTAGTAGTTGACGAGCAGCTCCAAGGCCTTGGAGCCGTAACCCTGGCCCATGTATCCTGGGTTGGTTGCAATTCGCACGATTCGGGCACCAGACAGTGTGGCAAAGTTCTCGTCTTGGAATTGCTGGCTGACGAGCCACGGAATGAGATCACCGTGAGGTCTTTGACCGCGGCTCAGGCTATTCAACACACTTTCTCTGCTAATCTTGCCCTCGAGGGCGACCTGGATCACACAAAGAGGCTCGGGGAGTCTGCCAGTCTGGTCCGATCGAGGGGCTGTGAGGACGAAGAGCTCGTGAGCCGGCGCATCACTCATCAGCTGCAGATCGTCGGGCGTGTTCTTGTAGTGACTGGCCACGTAAAGCGCAACCATTTGCTGGAGGAACGCCTCCGAAACGTGGTGGAAGGAAAAAAGGGTATCGCGGTTGATGCTCCAAAGCTCGCACTGGAGAGGATCAGGGGCTCCAGCCTTGATTTTGGGGAGCTGAGCGTCGAGGCACAAAAGCTTGTTGAGCCACTTCTCGACACCGTCGCCCTGAGCATAACGAATGGGCTCAGAGAGGGTAATCTCGCGCAGCTTGCGGCCAGCCTGGTACTCTTCGCCCTTGGCCGCACGGCCAGTAGAGCGATCCGCAATCTCGGTGTCAACACCACCAGCAGAGGCGGAGCGCGACTGCTCACGCAGTTGTTTAATGAGCTTGAGCGATAGCGAGCGACCAGTGCCCTCGTAACCGTTGATAGTGGAGGCCATGAAGACGAGATATGGGCCCATCAGCTTACGGACCAATGGCAGAGGAATAGCAGCAGCCTCATCAATCACGACCAGCTCGGCTTGCCCGAGAACATGAGCATCCTGTGGGCGAATATATTGAATGGTCTGGCGATGTTGGCGGTGAATGTTGACACGGACAATGGCCTTGTTGAAGTCGGGGTTTGTGCTCTGAATAATGGAGTAATCGGCGTGGTCGGCATAGCCCAAAGCGTCGAAGCCCTTGAAGACAAACTCAAACAGCGTCTTCAAGTTCTCGGGCGAGGGAGATGTGATGAAGATGTTGCTGTAGCCGTAGGCGACTGCAGCAGCGACGGCGACGCCCAGCGCCGCCGACTTGCCACGACCTCTGGCGGCGGTCAGCGCCACGGTGCTGCGCAGCGTCTTTTCGGAAATGGCCTCGGTAAAGGTGAGGAGGGCCTTGGCCTGGTCGACGGTGCGGGCGAGGTTGACGAGGGAGCCGACGGGCTGGCGGTCCTGGGTGTCGTCCTTGATGGTCTCGAGCTCGCGCTGGGCGGGCGTCTTGCTCTCGTCGCGGTCGGGCGGCGCGAGGGCCTTGACATCCTTGCCGCCCGAGATGGGCAGCACGTTGAGCTCGTCGTCGATGACGAGGCATGACTCGCAGCCGCCGAGGGAGAGCAGGAAGCGCTCGTTGAAGCGGGCGACGACGTCGGCGTGCGCCTCGGTGCGGTACCGCGAGTGCACGTCCATGGAGAGGTTGTAGAGCTGGCGCAGCGAGTTCATGCCCTTGAGCAGCAGGATCACCAGGCCGCCGCCCTCGACCGTCTCGACGCAGCGCGCGAGAATGTTGGGCGTCACGGCCTCAAAGTCCTGCAGGATGCACATGCCGTAGGTGTTGCCGAGAATCTTGTCCGTCTCCTTGTAGTAGGTGTAGCGGATGTTGTGCAGCGAGATGAACAGCTCGAACGGGTCTTCGTCGTTGACTTCGCGGATGCCTCTTTTGATTTCCTTTTTAATCTTGGCCTCGCGCTTCTTTCGGTGACTGTAATTGGCGGCACTGATTAGCCAAAGCCGAAGCTTCTCTAGGGACCGGGTTGGAATGGCTGCTCGCATACCTGGTAAAGTTCAACAACTTGTTCTTGTACGCCCACAGAACCGACTTGTTCTGCTTAATGTCGACGCGCGACATGATGTAGTGTAGGCGCACAATTACATCTTTGCTGTGATCGCCAACAACGACAAAGAAGCTTCTCTTCTTTTCTTGTAGACCATTTCGAATCAAGGCGCCGATTCGGGGATCGCTGCGAGAGTCAGCTCAAGCTCTTCAAAGTCCCGAAAATCTTTATTTTAATTTCTGTAGAGATTAGCAAGAGTACTTACACTTGCTTGCGAGCAGACATGGTGCCAGCTTTGTCAATCTCGTCGTTGAAATCGATCACGGTAACCCAGCAATGGCAGAAAAAATGGCTGCCGGAACGTCCATTCGCTGGCGGGCAAAATCCAAAATTTTGGCGGGCGGTTGGCTTTCTGCCAGGCGGTGTGTCGCAGCGGCTTCAACTTTTAACGGGGCAATTCGAGGTGGGCACTGGCAGCTAATAAAACGATGTAAAGGACAGAGAGACGCCAGCAAGGTTGTAATTAATAACGGTTTCTTTTTTTCTTTCACCTGTTTCTTGTCATTTCTTTCATTCCTGTTCCAGCCGTGCTCAAGATTGCTGATTGCTTCTGTCAGCTTTTCTTACCGTCGCCCCCGCGAAAGGCACAGCAATTACAAGAGCCGCAAACCTCGAGCGACTGCTGCTCTTATGTAAAACATGAAAGCGGTGCTGGGTTTTCGATTTAGTAGCATGCATTGAGTAGATTCAGGCCACGCCTCATGTACGATCAGTGTCAGCAGAACCGAGATGTAGATGGCGGCCACGCGACTGGTTTGAAATCGTTTCTATGTTGGCGAGTTGCTGTTGCAATGTCTATGGATGATGCATTGTAGTGTGAGAAAAAAGTCGAAAAACAGCTCTTGGCAGCATGCCTGGTTCCAGTATGCTCAAAACTGCCGCACCAGACACGACTACCTCGTAAATCAGCCCCGACCTGATGAAATGTGCCAGCATGAAGCAATTAACAAAGGGAAGATAAATCTAATATACACACGCCAGAACCGTGCAGACGTAACCGCCGTTATGTGCGGTCAAGCTTGCGGCGCAGGTTTCTCGTTCGCTTCATAAACTTCTTGTACTTCTTCTTCTTCATGCGGAGCTTGCGCTGGCGCTTGACGCTGATAGCCTCCATGGTCTCGCCGACAGCGTGGCCGTTGGCGCGGCGGGCGCGGGACTCGTCGAAACGCAGCTGGCGCTGGGCGAGGCGCTCAATAAAGCTGCGCGGTTGGTCCTCGTTGATGATGCGCGGGCTGTGGGCGACGATGCGGATCTGGCCGTCGGCCTCGGTGGACTCTTCAATGGTGAACATGGCCTTGTAGACGCGGTGCTGGGGGTTCTCCTCCGCCGCTTCCGCCTCGGCTGCCATGCCGGTCTCGCCCTCGCCGGCGGCCGTCTGAGCCTGGGGCAGCGGCGGCGGACGAAAGGGCAAAAAGTCGCCCGACATGGTGTCGACCTGGAGGTAGACGCTGGATTCGCTGCCGTCGGCGTTGCGGACTTCGAGGCGCTGCATGCCGTTCTGCATCTGCTCCTCCTGGCCACCGATGGTCATCTGGGCCATGGGACCCTCGAGCTGGTCGATGGTGTCGGAAAGGGTTGATATGGTCTCGGACATGCGGCTAGCCTTGGAGCGGGCGGCAAAGATGGAAGCAAAGTGCTCGTCAGAAACGGTTCGCGGCATGGTCTGGGTGATGGAAATGGGGCGGTGAAGCGAGAAGAAACTCGAGAGACCGAGGGCTAGCATCGGAGTCGTTAGTATAAATCTGCGCAAGTAGAGGCTGCATTCGAGGCGTCGAGTCGAGAGCAGGACTGGACTGCGTCTGCTCTCCTTTTCCCCTCTTCCGCGAACATACCTTCTTGGGACATGTGGTGCGTGGCAGGGACGCTGGGCAGCTTCTTGAACGAGGCATCGCGGGCCGCCGCCTCCTTGCTCTTTCGTTTCCGCTTGTCGCCCGAGGCCTTGCCCTCGTGCCGCGACGACGAGGCAGGGACAGACTGGCCGGCCGAGAGTTCGCTGGAGCCGTTGTCCGGGCGCGAGGGCTTGGACGAGGAGAAGCGGCGCTGGTGGCCGCGCATGATGACGGGCGTCGAGGCAGCAGCAGCGACGGCAGCCCTGGGAGCCGCTGATGCGGCGAGGCCAGCAGCCGTCGGGGCGACGCGGCGCACCGAGGACGGCAACATGGTGATGGAGGCGAGGAGCTGCAGAGTTGATGTCGTGGCAGCGGTCGGGATCGAGGTGAGGAGATGGGGGGAGAAGACGAGGAGGAGAAGCAGAGGAAGCTGCGTCAGGATGGATCCTGATGGCACGGTACGGGTTTTGGCCTTGGCCTGCAGTCTTGCGTCGAAAACCCGGATCAAATTGGGTGGTAGTTAGTCAGTCACACCCAAAGGCGGTAAAATGGGCTGGTAGGCTGGCTGGCGGGTCGAAAAGTTGGGCGAGGGAGGGGGTGGCCTAAGGCAGCCAAGTGGTTGGCCCAAATTGGGTCTTGAAAGCCGGTGCCGCACCGCCACTTGGATGAACCATAAATGCTGCACATGGCGTCGACAAAGCGCTAAAGATAAGTCACCCGGGCGACTTGGCGATAGGGACACGACCGGGCGCCCAGGGTGTCTAGTGCGTTTCGACCTTTCGACGTTTCAACGCTGGCCAGACTCGTTGTGCACGCCGTCGATGTTGCCAATATTCGCAGCGGTTCAACGAGCGAGGCAACCTTGTCTGTGGCAAACAGTGCTCCTTGAGCTGCGCAGGCGGTGCGAGGTGACAGCTCGTAGTGCCGATGCCCTCTGGTTCCGCGATAAGGGTGTCGCTTGGCGCAGGTGGTGCTTCCCGAGGAGTGTGCCATTACTACCGCATTAGTTCGCCATGACGGAAGCACGCCCATTCTCGTCGCACAGTGTCAGATGATTACATGTCTTGTCATTAATCACGATCAAATTCATGACTCTAGCTATGTAGGATCTGAACGGCTATAGGTTCTAGGTATGTTCTACAAGACCACAACAGAGCTTCAAACCGGACAAAGCCTGAATCTCGAAGGCATGGGGTGTTTGTAAACTCGTTACAAAGATGAGTTCAAACGGGTATCGTCAAGGGTATCGTTAACAAAGCAATCTCACAACATATCTTGAGGCATCTTGCTACACGAGCCAGCTTCTCCAAGCAATATCACTCCAGCAGGGCAGAGGTCTCATCGGCAGACGCCAGCGCTTTGCTTTTCTTCTTGGATTGAACATCGATAGCCTCGGGCGCGCTGCCATAGCCGAGAATTCCATGGCTGTCTTCATCGTCCGAGTGATACGACCGGGCGCCATCCGTAAAGACTGGGACGTAGGAGTTTGAGCTCTTCTTTTTGAAGAATCGCGACCAGGGGACAGTTGGCTGTTCTGGCCAGAGGCTGTGGCTGCAGTTGGGACAGTCGGGCTCGATGGCGCGCGCGGCAGCCCATTTTATGTGGCCATGAATGGCGAGGCCGTCCCAGAGCGCGGCAAAAGCGAGGGCCACATGCGAGATACTGGCAACAGGTGGTCAGCAGCAGAATCGGCACCAAAAGGACGATTGATCGTGTGCTCACAAGCTCAGAATTAGAGGAATCGTGGCATAAGCGGCGAGCATGCTAAGCGCAGCCGATTTGCTCGATGACTTCCACGTGTAGACCAGGACAACCATAATGCCCGTGGCGATGGCAATGTCAAAGGCAAATACAAGAAACGGGTGGGTAAGCTTTTCGCCAACGGTGTCGAGCTCGTGGATTCCATCTTCCACGGCACCCTCAACGGAGCCCATGATGCCACCGCCGCCGTCGGCGTCTTGGGCGGCGCGCGACTTGCTCTGGCGGCGAAGAAGCCATATTCCCGCGACGGTGGAGAGGGACTGCGGGATGAGGCCAGCGACGGGGACGGCATTTTTGGACATGAAGCCGTGGGCGAGGAGCATGGGCAGGGCGGGGATAAAGGCAACCCAGGTGAGCGTCCGAAAGAGCTTTCCATAGCGCGCCTCGAGAGACGCCCAGCTGGCGGTGCCAGTCATACCGGCGACGTGTGGTCCGTGGCTATCGTGATGCTTTTACCGTGAAGGAAATGTCTGTCTGTTTCCTTTGTGTGTTGGTGACGGTGTAGATGGTGCCGCGCGGTAGAGACGACGAGTGTTGTGACGGGCACGGCGGGGTGATGGAGGAGGCAGGTTGGCAAGCAGGGGGACTTGTCTCCCAATGTCGATCCTGCTCTACGACAAGTTCTGTAATCTACGATGCTGGTCGATTGGCAGCTTATCCCGGTCAAAGTGGTCATGAGATGGCAAGAGCTAGGGCCACGCCGAGCTTCCCCTAATCGTGAGTGGTGGCTAGACGGCTTGGTAGAGGTCGGCAGGGTTCACAGGGCAGGTGCCCATGTATCGCTCAAGCTCAAACGCTTCCACCATTTCCAGACCATACAGCGAGGGGCACGACATGATGAGTTTCCTGCAAGGATGGGAGTGCACTTGATCGATCGACATGTCAAAGGCCATGGCTCTTTAAGAACAAGCGCGTGGGTGTGCCTGGCTACGGACAAGTCCAAAAGTATATGCTTTTCGGGAGTCCATTTTAGGCAATCCTGTCAATGGGTTGCTTTCCCCCAAGATTTGCGCCCCGGCAGAGGCGGAGCTACGAGATCGGGAAGGGCGAGGCGGTGGGCAGCAGACTGGGACGCGAACGCTTTGTGAATGTCGATTGAAAGAGAAAAAAATGAATGATTTGATCATATCGAAGATGATTCGGGATTTCTCACCACCTTGTTCTTTTTCTTTCTCTCTTTCTTTCTCTCTGTCCTATTATGAAAGCTCTCCTGCTGTCACAATTTCTCTTCCTTGACAGTACAGTGCCGGCAGGTAATCTGGAGGCTCTGGGGCTCTCGTTATAGCGCCTGTATTGCCGGGCGGCGCGGCCCCATGCCCGCCAAAGACCTTTTTTTTT